>DWON01006982.1:0-13354 GCA_018251015.1 Phocides pigmalion okeechobee
GCCGGCTACACTTTGAAGCGAGGCGACCATCTTAGTCCTCAGGAGTAGCAACGCCTCTACGTTCGAGCGCAAATAGGATTACGGTCGTGTTTGTGGTTGTACGTGGATCTCTATGGGCTGCGATTAACATCAGGTGCTCGTTTGCTTCTCCACTCATATAAAAAAGGAAGGCATTAACATACAACCTAAACTAAACAATCTAAAGAGCATCCGTGTCTATGCTGCGTGGTGTGAAGAATGGCCGCATTCCTGCAGTGATATCTCTTCGCAGGTAGCGATCGCTATTCTCTGCACGATATACGAACCGGTCCTCTTGTTACAGCGTGGGACGTATTGTTTCATTATTTGTTTAAATGTTCATTTAAAATAACATTTTATAACATACACCAAATGCCAATGAAACAGTACTTTGATTAGATTTTAACGTAAGAGTTCTATGACATTTAGTAGGTAGTTCAGCAATACGCGAACAGGGGGCGGAAATATCACGAAAATGTCACCATTCCAATAGGCATGTGTGAGAATCTAACGGAACGTGTGTTGTACGTGTGTGTCCATTATATGTGTCAGGAGGGACGTACGGGCTTTTTGCTTCGCTCTACTTATGAATTTAATACAACTTTGCGCAAAAAGGTTACAGGCACAAGGCCGACACTTGGAAGCTTTTTGTTCTGCTTATATACCTTCACGGTTGTGTATATGAACAACAAAGATTATGTGTTTGTTTGTTTTTTATGTTAAAAGAGAAGCAAACATGTGCAGGCTATCTTATATAAGTTTGTGGTCGTTGAAGCCCATGGACTTTCAACCTTTCATTCAAACATAGAACTTCAAACGGCATTGAAGTATTATCAGTCGTATGTAGATGTGTTACTTATCATAGTAGTAACAAGTACAAAAAGTAAATTCGCAATATTCCGGATTAACCAGGGAGGTACCACTATCGCGCTCATTTTACGCGTAAATTTGCATTTTACTAGAAAGGTGTGGTTGTGGAGTCACTGAGGAGGCGAACACCTTAGTTCTCAGGAGTAGCAACACATCAGTTTGACTTCAAGAGGGACTCTTGTTCTTTATAGAGTTGGTCACAAACGTCCATGGGCGGTATTGACCGCTTACCATCAAATCGACAGTATACTTCGCTAATACCAGTTTATAAAAAAGTGAGGCGACTATTTAGTACATGGCAACCATACCTCTTCGAAAATCACAAAACCAATGATCTAGAGCTGACTAGGAGAGTGGCGAAGTTTCCTCTCCAGTCACAGTATAGCTCGATCATTTATTTCCTGTCCTCTCCCGATCTGTAAAAAGAATCTAGAGAGACAAATAGACAGAGAGAAACAGACAGAAAACAAAATGATCTAATCATTGTTTTATTTTCTGCTGTTAACATATGCTATATTAAAAATGGATTTGTCTTTTCTCGACTTCGGCGTTAGTTTTTTCTTACCTACGCGATACCAACAAAGTATTCTAGGGATAAAACGAGTACATTGTATAGAAATTGTTTATTTTCTACTTAGACTAGTGTACACAGCCTTTATGTGGCCTTGTTTCTGTTCTTGTTAGTCTTACGTTACTTGTTGGCCTTGTCTTGTCTGTTACACGCGGTGTTGTTAAAGCGAGTATAGTACGATGTTCAATGCATGTATATTTTCATCCGGCTTTAAGTAAGGAAGAGGTTCTTAAATTGTTTGCATTTATGTTTGATACAATGTAACATCGTCATTTATTAATCGATTAGAAAAGTTTTTATTTGTTAGGTCTAATATATTTTCTTTGGTTTTATACAGCTATAGTACAGTACGTACAGATACAGTAAAGTACGATACTTCTATCAGTTGTAACTTATTTGTCATATTTCATAATTATATTAGGTAAATTTAGTATTAATTCAACCTTAAAACTAAGGCAGCCAGCTGTAGGTACTTCAATCATTGATTTCTCAGGATATTCGCTTCAGTGGATCAAGAACTTGATCTATATGTTAAGGTATATCACCAGTAATTTATCGACCGAACTCTTGGCTTCCTAGTATTTGATTTCTGATGTTAAATTTGCAAATACACTTCGTCATGTATTCCGTTACTATACATATGTTATATACGTAATCTAATGCTGATTCGTATAGTTTTTATAGCTTTGGAATCTTAATGATGAAATGTAAGATGTATGATGTACGCTAGGTAAAGTACTGGTAGGTTTACCTTTGGAACCTTCATGAAGAAGTCTCTGGCATATGAAGAATATAATTCTTGACAATATTTACTTTTATGACGGCACGTGATGAGCATTTTTTAACCCGCACATAATTTATTACGATAGGTGGTAGAACTAAATTTCAATCGGGAAAGTACCACCGCTGTTCCGTCGCCGAAAAGCAACATTTATATTTCGATTGGAGAGAAGCTGTTTTTAAATCTGTTACGGTATGACTTACAGATTTTTCTATTAATAAATACTTTTGTCTGCGGATATGTTTAAACAGTAGTCGATATTACGACTTTTTATATAATCTTTCTACCGCTAACTTACCCCCTTAAGTTTTAAATTTTTAATATTTCTTTTGTAGTTACTCCTATCTGAAAAAAATCTAAGCTCAGGTATAGTTGGTTAGCCTGTACTGATCTAGCCTAATCTAGTTACCTTACTCTTCTATATACATGTAGGTATATTTTAAAAGCTCAATTTATAGATTGAGCACCTTAGGTTTATTCGGAACGTCTCAGTAGGTCAACAAGAGTGTATAGACGCTGTTGTGTACCACTAAGAGTCTACCGACGGATTTCCTGAAGTTGACAAGTTATTCGACATGTTAGGCTGTTAACAAACCAGAACATATCTTTGTAACGATAAGTTATATCTTATGCCATAGTAAATTTTCATGTAGTTCTTCAAACTTTGTTGTAAATGGAAGTGTTAGATCAGGATTTACTACCTTGGTCAAGTGCGGATGGGTAGACTTAACATAGTATTGAGAAATTTGTGGGAAAATCTCGGTCATGAAGATTTCTTCGTAACGTTTTCCTTTTTTGTTAGAACAATGGTAAACAACAAATGTTAATTAATGTCTAGTTTTTTGTTTGGCTTTTGTTTATTTTGTTCAATAAACATAAGTAAGCATATTAAATAAATTCTGACAAACTATAGAACATTTTGTCGATAATACGTGATTTTGAAAATTCTGGTCTTCTAGGGATTCATAACCTGGACTTCCCATTTCAGCGGCCGAAGCTTACGATTAGGCTATCGATGTCTTCTTAACGCATTGTATTAGTGTATTCCAATAAAATTGTTCTCATGTTATCTTTTAATTATAAAAATTGTTGTACTTCAGTTAAAATGTAAATAACAATTATTTATATGCATTTATTTTTATTTTGTGGAAATTATATATGACTTAATTATATAAATATAGTGGTTTAATACTAATACTACATATGTTAAATATATAAGGAGAAGTATATTAGTTATACTGCTACTTTTATTTATCTTAATATATAACATGAGTACCTCACGAGAAACCATTTTTAACTGTTAATATTTTGAGTTTTAAAAGCCGAGTAGTAAAATATATAGAACAAAATTCGTTTCAAATCATAATTCTGCTTAATACTTTGTTACAAGCAAACTGTTTAGTTTGTACACAACGTTTCGATAGTCGGAAAGCAAGCCTCAAATAGAAGCTTGAAGTGACGGGCTACTCAGTTCATCTTGACTACAATAGTGAAGAGGTAACAGCTGGAAACGCGGCAATCTGAAATATTAATCCGGAGAGCGAGAAATAAGGACTGTTCACTTTTGATATGAACAACGTGGCACAAATAAATCGATTTTGCATGTGTTTTATTCAAATTACTTACCTAATGTAAATAATTATGCATGTACGGGTTAATAGCACATAGCTAAATAAAAGATGTTGTAGAGTATATAATGTTATAATAAACTTGAAAGATGAATGATGTTGTTAGTGAAGAGCACGCGCGGTACGGTTACACCGTACAATGCATTTGGCTTGACGGTGAGGAAATGCTTACCGAAGGAACCTGTATCTCTGACACTTCAAGAAGTTTCCAAAGGTATTTGTAGTGTAGTAATCTGCTCTAAACCATTATGGTGCGCTAAAACCGCAATTAACGATACTCGTGCCCGACAGTGGGACAATAATAGTTAGATGATTATAACGATTAATTATAAATGTACCTGAATTATATAACTCACACTTTTCTGGGCCTCTAAGTCGATCTGTCTACTAAGCCGAAGGCTGTGGTTTCTATTTCGACTTATGACAAATATTTAAGTAATGTACCGATATATTTAGTATTATTTATTTATTACTGACATTATTTTTTTAAGTTGTTACAATTTTATCGTACAATAAGATGGAAAAAACGTTGAGCCTTCAGAATGATGAGACATATTTCGACATTTAAACTATTTAGGTTTATTTTAGAATTAGGTTTTTTTTATATATAGCATATCAATAAATATATAAGCTATAATTTGGAATTCAAATAGTATACAATAAATAAGTTTATATTAAATTTTCTCTTATTTAACATTTTTCCAAAAACTTCTTACTTAGGTATTTATCTTTATAAAGATGAGAATTATAGTACATGATGTATATACGAGTATGTGTAGCGAATTGGTGGTTTTGTAGTTTATTGTGTCTGATCTATCATACGATTACAGTAATCCTCTCGAGGGCTATAAGAGAAATCCCTTACGCCAAACGTCAAGTAAACCGTGATACAGTGACGTTATTAATATTAAAACCATCCAAAAGTTGAAGCAACATATTGTTATAGTAAAGGCCAAAATAATGTCTCATGGCGTTCTATTTATTTTTCGAACATTTTTTATCGTACAAAAATGCTTAATACAACCTAATATGATACAAAAATTATAATATGACACTAAAATTATAACGGGAAGGGTCTAAGAACTCTAGGGTCCTTCTAGGGTCCAAGAACATCGTTACTAACACTATATGTGTTGTGTTTGCATGATATAAGCGGTGGGTGAATAACAAATAAAACATTGCGGTTTCCGGCTGCACTTAAAAACGAGGCGACCATTAGTCCTCAGGAGTAGCAACGCATATACGTACGAACACAGATAGAATTTCAATCCTGTTAGAGGTTGTAGGATGTCTATGCACTGCAGCGACTTAACAACAACAGACGGCCTGCATGCTCGTTTGCTACTCTCGTAAATAAGGTTTTGGGTACAGAGAATTTTAAATAACTAAACATATGACTGTTGTTAGATATAATGAACTTAATACACGACATGATTATATTTGATAAATGTAAAAATAAAAAGTTGGAGGAATCATTCAATGTGATATTCTTACTTCACGCCTATTTGAAAATTATGACATTTTCTTTTCAAGCATTCATTAATTATTTGTCGTTTTTTTAATCGTATATGAAGCATTTTTAATTGAAGTTGTTGATCAGATACAAAACCTACTTCGGTTTTGTATCTGATTTTATCGTTTCAGTTAACTAAGATTCAATCAATCAACATTCATTGTTTCCATGATCTTATAGTAGATGGAGTTTAAAGTGCGGTTACTGGGGTTTACAAAAAAAAATGTGAGAAGAGTAGCAAACGAGCATGGAAACCACCTGATAGTAAGTAGTCGCAACCCATAGCCCATAGATCCATGTACAATCGTAAACACGACCGAAATCCTATCTGAGCTCGAACATAGGTGCGTTGCTACTCCAGAGGACTAAGATGGTCGCCTCACTTGAAATTGTAGCCGGCAACGGCACCTTTCCAACCGAAACACAAGTTATGCTTTACGGCGGATTATGAGGGCGGTGGTGGTGCTTCCCCGGTCGAATTATAGTTCTTCCACCTAATTAATTATACCTTACATCTATATCTCCCACCTATTAATTATAATGCTTAAATGCCAAATTTCATAAATGATTACCATAAACTTACATATGAAAGTTTGTTTTAGCTCATTTATTGTATACTTTCAAAATGTAAATTTACACTTTTAAAATTGTATACAAAAATACCATTGTTATTCTCATATACTACGGTTACCTATCAACATGATGGTGCGCTGTTTTACAAACAATGACAAATTCCGACACATTCATGGAACAATTTTTCTTGCGTGACATTTTTTTGATTTTTATTCAGCTAACATGACGATGTCGCTACCACATATTTCATTCGACCAACCCCATTGAGTGTGAAAGATTAATCATACGAAAAGTGAACAATTACGAGGCTCCCCTATGCATGCGCTTGGGATTACAATCACTGGCTTGTGTTATTATGGGGAATATTTTTTAACACGTTTTGCTTTATGAATTTAAATAATGAATAGTTTTTGTTACCACGCCGAGTTATTATAATATTTTTGGGAATATTTTGCAAAATTAAGCAACATTTGTTTAGTCAATATCTGTTAGTTTATGTATGTGGTATTGTAACCATCAACACAATGAATTGGTTTCTCGATTTGATTTTAATCATAAATGATAGATTTTTGTCATTAGCTCCTAAATCTAGGATTAAAAATGAATATTTATGTCTCGTTTATTGTTTCATGAACATTAATAATAATATCTTAAAAAATATATTGGACATGGCATTCTGGTTCTAAATAATTGTAAGGATAGAAATTTGTTGGTGCTTTTCTTCTCTATTCCAGAACTAGTTTTATTCAAATGGCTTATGGAAATAACATAACCGTCAGCCACGAACTTGATATTACCGGATTTTCAAAGTGATGGATCCTTTGTGGTTTGACTGTGGTATACTTTAAGTAGTTTAAAAAATGGGGGAACCATGATTCCACTGTGGAGGGATCACCATCAACCTTTTATAATTCACCATCATCACCTTTATAATTGTGAAACAGTCCTTGCGTTTCGGTTGAGAAGATGTGGTGGCCTGCTGCACTTGCAAACGAAGCGACCAGCTTAGTCCCTAAGAGTAGCAACGAATTTACGTTCAATCTTTAGTCAGGCTTCAGATTGTTTTGAGGTTGTATGTGGATATCTATGGGCGCAATAACCGCTTTACATGGAGTGATCTGCATGCGTGTCTATTCTATTCTTCATAAAAAAACACAGACACATACTGCTCACTGTTTCAGTAGTTTTTGTTTTTGTTATTCGAGCTCCGATTTGACTAAGGATTATATTATGAAAAAAAAATTAGCTGAACGATATTCAACAATATTTTTAACACATCGTTACAAAGTCGAGCCATTTGCTATAATCGCATATCTATATGCAAATCTCAATGGACGGTCGGTCCGGTTTAATTGCGTAACGAATGGCTATGGGGTATAGGGATCGTTACGGAAGGAGAAATATCTTTATTAATAAGCATTCTATTTTACTGTCTCCCTGTCTCCCAGTTTTTTACCCTGCCTTTGCATAAATTGAAAAAAAAAACACGTGTAAAAGAAAGAAAAACATATTATGACATTGAGGACCATTCAAATGATAAGAATGCCAGGGGACTGAATCAACCTGACCGGGCTATTTCCATTTCCCATGTACTAGTTTAATTTATTCGAAATTGCGTGCAAATTACATATATATTATATTAACTAATATACAGAAAGATGGTGAGCACACGAGATCTGTCTTGTATGCTCACCTCATTTTTCTGTTTGTGTTTTCAATCGGTTATTATTTTCATTTTTTAGAATTCAGACTGACATGGTACAATTTATATTGTTTCGATTAATAGCCGCAGTAAGATGCACAATGTTTGCTCCTTGCAGGTTTACTTGTGTGATAAAAACAAGCCTCTAAGTCCTAGCAGGTAAAATTCTATAAATCCGTTCTTAATCCCCATTTATGCTATATAGAACAACCAAATGTAAAAATAAAATATATATCCCTAATTTTAAATTAATAATTTCCCTGGAGTAAATTGCATCCCCTATTTCAAAGTTGAAGTTTTATTTACAACCTCTCTGCTAAAAATTATAGAAATTGGCTCAGCCGAGAACATACATAAAAATATACCTTCGCATTTATAATATTAGTAAAACTTACATAATAAACAAAATATCAAAAGTACATATACCCCTCTCGTTAGCTTTAATGTGTTTCTGACGACAAAAAAGGAATCATTTAAGTATATGGGGCGGTAGAAGCAGACAACTCTGGATCATTTCACGTCGCAAGGTACGTTTGGCCGCGGGGCATATTTGATGGAGACAAGCATAAATTCCTCGACCCATATAAAAATTCATAAGGGTATTCTACCTTTTAGGCGAACCTTTAAAATGTCTTCAAATATCTGCTGTGTCAACTCGTACGTCATTCCGGGATATAATTGCTTTGTGAAATATTAATAAATCATATTATATCGAAGTTAAAACATATTCTGGTAAAAGTGTCCCACTGTTAGGTTTATTAAATCTAAGCTCTGAATGTCAAATTTAAGCCATAGACCGCGATACTAACCAACTCTCAAGCATGCATATCTATTTATCAAGAGAGAGTAACAAAACTAGTCTCAACTATAATTGAAATTTTCCTAGTGATTGGTCAAGGACGAGATGTACCATTGAACCGAACACCAATTCCTTTAGGTCCAGCTCAATTCAAGTACAGAGGTAAGTCTTTTTATGACAGAAGAGTAACAAACGAGCATGCAACTCACCTGATGTTAAGTAGTCGCAGCCCTTAGACATCCCTGTACAACCACAAAAACGATTGAAATCCAATCTGAGCTCCAACGTAGATACGTTGCTACTCTTGACGAAGATGGTAGCCTAGCTTCAAAGTGCAGCCGGCAACCGTACCTCTCCAATCGAAACACAAGTAATGCTTTACGGCGGATTATTGAAACGTGGTATAAATTCACACTTTCCCTAAAATATATAACCGAAACAGTGTCTTCAGAAGCTCAATTCAATTTCCCGTGCTCACGCTACGTAGTGCAGATTCGACGACAATGATCGCGTTCTTACTGGCGTGAAGCGTGTTTTACGGTTACGACATTGACTACGCCATATCCCTTTGTCCATTTTCACGATCATTGGACAATTTACGCATCATTCTGTGTAAGAAATAAATCTATGCATTTATATATATAAGTACAAGTGAAGTGTCTCTTTTTAATATAAAGATAATAGTTTTTTTAATGAGGGCAAGTTTATAAGGTATGTATATACAAAAAATATTTTTTATTTTTTATTTTTTGCCTGTCTGTCTATCTATTTGTTCAGTTTAATCTCTGAAACCGCTGAACCGATTCTGACGAGACTTTTAACGACAGATAGTTAACCTTATAAGACGTAACTATCGTTATTTTCATTTTAGAATACATGAACGAAGATGCAGGTATAGCTAGTTCTTAAAAAAACTATTTAGTAGAGTTTATTCCTTACGAATTTATTTTCATGTGTAGCGCCCGGTAATAAAAAACATGTATGAAGTAAAATCGGAGCATTAACAAAAGTAAACACGGTAACGTTGCCTCTCGGTGCAACATATTTGTACTTTATTGTTTAAAATCCTAAGGGCGATAGTCACTCTGGTTTTAATATAGTTCTGCCACTTCCCAAAACTTAGCAAAAGTCTTAGGTTTCCACAAATAATTTCCTTCCGCGTTAAAGCAATTAGTAATTAGTAATTACTAATACATACTCGTAATTTAGAAAAATCAAAGGTGCTTATCTCGGTTTGAACCTTGGCCTCCTGTGCGTGAGGTCGGGAATCCCATCACGTTTATTGAATATAGCTTTTTGAAATATATAACATTTTTTACATAATTATATATTTTATATATAGTCGTACATATGAATAAACCAAGCCCCGTAACTGAAATAGAAATAAAACTAAACTGTTTGATCTCTACCGAGCGTGTACAAGCAAAACTTTTTTATACGAAGCTTTAAAAATATAGTATCGATTCGTTCAGGACAGCGCGCGTTCCGTGCAACAGAGGCGGGAAATAGGCCGCTCTGCAAACAGAACATTTCAGTTACAGTACATTTGTTGAAACTACTGTGGCGCTGTTTGGAATATATAAAGTTACTTCTGCAGCTCTGTTGCTACTGAGGTTTGTTTTTTGTTAGAAGTGTAGCAATAGAGTGAGCGCGCCTGATATTACATGGTTGCTACCAAACGTGGACACTTACATCTAATTTCAAACAGGGCTGAGTCCTGTCTAAGGTTGTATATAGATACATTGCGATTTCTGAGGTGTAAAATGGTTGCCTCGCTTGTATACTGATCCTAATTCCTACTAATTCCTAATCCTGATTCCTGAGAACTATAATGGTCGCCTCGTTTATATACTGTATGGTATGGTGTACTCGGCAATTATACTTTTACAACCGGAATATAAAAATACTTCAGGGTCGATCATGAGGGTGGCGGTAATAGCTTTACGGTGAAACTATAATGCTACCACCCGTCAAATTGGTTAATTACTCGGTAATTAGACAAATAAATCTATTTTAATCTTCATATCTATAATCAACTTTTCCCTAATTAATGATTCCTGCAATAAGGAGTAAATATAAATTTGTCAAACACAAAACGTATCTATACATATAATAAAACTGTAAATGGTCGCTGCCTGCACATGGCAAATATATTTAAAAATTCATAATGGGGTGCCTTTATATATGCAAGAGAATACAAATAATGTTTTTTCATTTTGTCTGTTTGTCTTTTTATCTGTATGTCTGTATGTTTGTGCATGCTAATCTCAGAAACGGGTTATCCGATTTGAATGCAGTTTTTAGGATTATATTGTGATAGGCTTCACTTAAAATTTTTTGTTTTTTTTTCATTAAAATCGATTAACAAATAAAGGAGTTATGTCAATTTATATCAATCATCATCGAACGAAGTCGCGGCCATAGCTCGTTTATAATAAAAATACTATCACAATACTATATTCTTGCAGTAAAAAATGCTGACAATGTGAGGAAATTGCAAATTTTCATAGTCTAATTAACGGCATGTGTTGGTCACTTTTAGAAAGACCTTCTTGTTTGGTCCGTAATTAAAATCTTGGGTAGATTTTACGACCACAACGATGAACAAAATGTGCTTTATACTACGAATCTCAATAGGGCTTTCGAAGAAAAAATATCTATTTAACCTCATTCTTTTCAAACGCTCTTTGTTTTTTCCCTTTATTTTAATGACTGTTTCACTCCCACGCTTTATTTTTAAATAAAATTAAAATTTGTAATGAGAATAGAGATTTGGATTGACTGTTAGTAAATTATTTCAAACAAATTGGTTATATTCCGGTCTTTCACACGGTCGTCCGGGGTTCGAAATCATCTCTGATTTTTATGACACTAATTATCAATTATGTTTAGAAGTGACCACGACTCATGCTTCGAAATATCGGCAATTAAAAATTGTTAATTGTGAGTATCCGTAATATAGTAAAAGGTAATTATCACTATTATCAACAGTGAAGGAAAATTTTCTTAGAAAACCTGTAAGCCTTACAACTCTTCATAAAATTCGCAAAGATGTGATGTGAAATCCACCTAATTGCCTAAGTAAAGCGCATTTGGCATATTAGACTATGACCTATTTTTAATGAGAATACCCCTACCCTATTATAAATATAAATTAAGTTTCTTTGTATAATAACGCCTTTAACCCTAAATAGCGTACTCACAATATAATTTAGTGCCGTCACGCAGAATTATTTCATACATTTTGTATGAATCAGAAGCGCGGGCGGTTGCACCGGGTTACTCTGATTGGCGTAATATGTAAATTAATTGCGATATGGTAAGCGTGCTTGTAATGTGCGAGGGCCTTTAAGTAACACCGAATTCTACTAAATTTGGATTTTTCCTACTTGAAAGGTAGGAGAACTATAGTTCGACCGGGAAAATACCACCGCCGCCCTCATAATCCGCCCTTAAACATTACTTATGTTCCGGTTGGAGAGATGCGGTTGCCGGCTACACTTTGAAGCGAGGCGATCATCTTAGTCCTCAAGTTCAAGCTCAGATAGTATTTCGGTTGTGTTTGTGTTTGTGTTTGTACGTGTATATCGTTGGGCTACTACTTAACATTAGGTGGTTTGCATGCTCGTTTGCTGCTCTTATCACATTAAAAATATATATATGTCATCGAATTGCGATATGGTACAGCGTGCTTGTAATATGCGAAGGCCTTTAAGTAATACCGAATTCTAATACATTTGGCTTTTTCCTACTTGTACTACATCTTTGATGAAAAATGTTAGAACAAACGCTGACTATCATATTTTTAGTGTAAAATAATTCTGGCGTTTCGATGTTGAATCGTATTGTTGCCAGCACACTTGCAGAGGCGACCATTAGATCTCAATAGTAATAATGCATCTATTTGACAGTCATTGGTGGAAACAAAACACTGAAACACGGTCACATTCATTTAACATACCTAGAATACTGCTGATATTGAACATGGTCTGAGAGAGTAATAGATAGATACTTTTTATTTTAATGAACTTACCTTTTTGTTTTTATGATTCCCTCATTCTGTATTCCCTGCAGACATCTCCATACAAGCTCAAACAAGACCGAACTAACATTCGCCTCGCTTAAATGTTGCCTGCAACCGCACCTCTTCAATCGAATAACAAGAGTTGCATCATAACGGATTATAAGAATGGCAGTGATGTTGCCTCAGTCGACCTAAAGTCGTACTTTCTGTCAACCACTTTCACTTTATGTTTTATACGGAATTGGTTTAAATTTACGTAGGCAGTAATATTCATGCACCATCAGATGGATTACCTTTGAATTTTATTTTACAAATAAACAAGTGGATCAGCCACGAACGAACGACGAAATGAACGAAACGATCCAGCAGACGTTTTCAATTGCGATACTTTTTTTGCAACTTATTGCTGGCTGTACTAAACTCAAGCTATCACATAAATGTTATCTTTGCATCATATTTGCGCCACCTATTGGGTTTAATTGTGAAACTAAAACATTCTCAGATCCACCTGAAGACACAAAGAATTTCATTAAAATCGGTCCAGCCGTTTAGGAGGAGCTCAGTGACATATATACGCATAGAAGAATTGTATGTACAAAGAAGTATCGTTATATCATCATCACCAAATACTTCTTTGCGTCGCAAACTTGTCATTATCACCAATAATTATCAGTTATAAGTTATCACCTGTGACTTGACGCCACTATGCTGGCTAAATGCGATAGACTAAACACACCTTTCAGATGATTATTATTATTTATTTTGAAAGAGTAAGAAACGGGTATGCAGGTCACCTGGTGTTAAGTGGTCACTGCAGCCCATAGACAAACACGTCCAATCTCAAATAGAACAGAAGTTCTATTTAAGGATGGACG
>DWON01006983.1:0-13353 GCA_018251015.1 Phocides pigmalion okeechobee
GGGGTACATATGTATTATTCGTAGATGTTACACAGATGCTAAAAATACAATATTTCAGTAAATTGTCGGCGCATCTTCAGTCTACAGAAATAAGCTCCAACTTAGTGTTGCCTCCCGCAACGCTGACTCGATGTAACATATGACCACCGCAGTCAAAGTGTTAATATATTACAATAAATCAAGCACTCAAAAAACTCAAAATCATCAATATTTATTGCAGAGTGCGATCACTTCCCGTCATATAGGCAGCCTGTTCGTTTGCCATTCCTTTAACATAAAATATACTTATCAACCACACAATAACTTCATGCAATCCATCATCATAAGCCTCCCCTAGATGGCTCCACTCAGACCAGTTTAACTTCCCAACGGTTCAGCTCAACTTCATGCAACATATTTCACGAAATACTTGCAAAGTTTTCACGCAATAAATCAACTTTTTGCTCTCAATAAGAAACAACATACCGAAGGAGGGAAGTAGATTCTCGTTTTATGCAATGAATTATGTTATTATGTGGAGCACATTCTTGGATTGTTGCAAAAAGGTGCAACATAAGGTTTATTGCCGTCGTAGGTTCAGTTCCGGTTGCACGGAGCTTTTTGTGATATGAAGCACGGCCATCAAGGAATAGATTGATGTGGAAATACCACACGATTTTAATATTGGTATCATTGCATCATTGTTGCATACGTGGAATTTTTAACACATTTTTATATTGCATGAACGCTATATATTTGATATCTAAATATATACATGCATGTCAAATAATAATTTTTGAACTTCTGACGCAAAAAGATTAATTTGATGTAATACTGAAATGGATGGGCCGATTTTGATTAATTTTTTATTACTTTGTATAACTGTTTATAGTTGAATCATTCCCCAGTAATGGTAACCTATCTTATTTATGACCACACAGACGCTGCTTAATTTTATATACCATTTGGAACTATACAAACAATATATAAATCCCCATACACCATTACGGTCACCCACCTAACTGGCGACCGCACCCGACGATGCTTCATTTTAGCGATTGGTACCACACAAAAGTATAAATAAAATAATCGTATGCTAACACTTCGTCCAAGTGGCATTTCGAGAATTTTAAGTGTGGCAAGCACGTGGCATATAAATTAGCTCCGTTGTATCACTTAGCTGTGCTAAAATTAGCAGGCGCATCGCAATGCCGAAGCAATGATGTACCTACTATGCAAAAAGATACAACGATATCACAGTTTTCTATAGATTTTTTATTTTTTTTATTCTCATGTATACAATGATGAAAATCTTAAAACTAATTAAACTAAAACCTAACCTAAACAATCTAAACAGTCTAAAGGGAGTCCGTGCCCATGCGGCATGGTTTCAAGAACACTAGCTGCATTCCCGCGCTGGATAGCAATCGCAATACTCTGCGCGAGATATGAACCAGCCCTCTTGTCACCGGAAGCGTCGATCAAACTTGTAAATACAGATAATAACACATACACATACATATATTCAACGTTCAAAAGGACACAAGTCCTGTGACTAGAACTTAGATGGAAAATGTTTGTTATATGTATGTGTGTGAGTATAACCAATAACCGCTTTTCTTCAACGAAAATAAAGGAGTTACTTTACGGCGGAATATGACGGTGGCGACAGTACATCCCCGGTCGAACTATAGCCATTCAACCATTTATCATAATTAAATATGGCCACACAGGCGAAGCTCACATTAATGTGTAATGATATGAGTTCAAATAAAACCCGTTATGTGATTAATTTTCACTTGCAATCTGATTTATATTCGTATCTATCACACAAAACCGAAAATGTTCTGCAAATTGCTTGAGATGCAAATGTAAGAAAATGCTGTAAAGAAGACCCTCTTTCCGCTCGACGACGTGAGAAGAAAGATTCCTATTATGGAAAAAGATTCATAGCTATTCTATACGACAAGTATGACATATTATGTGACTTACTACCCGCTTGGTGCAGTAGTAAATATACCGATCGGAATCGTAGAAGGTACCGGGTTAAAGTCTCGGCGAGGTAGACGATTGATGAGTTTGATTATTGATCTGGATGTTTTTTGCATTTATCTTTGCGTGCTTTGATGGTAACCACCATGAAGGTAATTCTGGTATGGGGCTATATGTATTATGTACGATATAGTTTTCATGTTCTTCGTGTATTGTGTTTCGGTTGGGGAGGTGTGGTTGCCGGATACACATTATTGGAGACGACCATCTTAGTCCTCAAGAGAAGAAACGCATCCGCGTCCATTCTCAAATAGAACTTCAGTTCTGTTTGAGATTGGACGTGGTTGTCCATGGGCTGCAGTGACTACTTAACATCACAATAAAAAAAAATATATACATAATCTATAAATAAATTTCACACAGTATCACACTTTCCAATTGTTTTGACATATTGCATGCTTAATGAAATACTGACTCTTCTATTCTATTCTACTTGTACTTGTATTTCTACTCTTCTATTCTACTTGTTGATGTATAAAATTAAAACTGATATATAACTGTGACGGTAGTAATGACTAATTTCAATTTAATTTAAGAGATTTTCCGCTGGCTTTTTTCTCCCGGTCAACGTTAGCCAACAGGGCACTCAAAGCCGATGCACTGATTTTACATTGCATCCTTGATATTCATTAAGTGTATGTAAATACCTTACAATGAAATAAAATGTTTGTATTTGAATTTAATTCGGACGGTAGACGGTAGATGGCGCTAACAAAAGCTTGTATCAGTATGTAACTCACTACTAATGGGTCAGTGTTCCATTAAAGCATGCGATATGGAACTATGGTATATAAAGTCTGTTATTAAACACGGCAGTAAGGTTGCTGATTGCAGGAGCGTCGTTGACATCACCTTTACGTCAACCCCCTCACGTCTAATGCCTCCTTAAGCGGCAATTACACCAGCTTCTCGCAGCGGGACAGCATTTTCTTCTTTTGTAAAGTGTCATAGATCTTAACGCGTCCTAGATCCCCTTTTTACACAGATTTACACAGAAAAAGGGAACATATGATTTTAAGGTAATATTATCGCGGAATATATACGTTTTTTTGGTTTTTAATTGCCGATATTTCGAACCAGTTACATGGCTCGTGGTCACAGCGAAATAGCGGTGGTGGGGGAAACATAGTTCACATAGTAAAAAGAAAGAGGAAATACGTTTCTTTTTTAATATCTTTATTTAAACGTAGGGGAAGGTAGAATGTTATACCTTCCCCTACTCATGGAAATATGCGTATCAAAACCATTTGTTTTAATTACAAAAATTAGAAACACTAAGTGGAAAAATCTTTTTTTTTTTAATTGAAATCAAACTAAATACAAATAGAACAACCTTCTCATAACATTCATTCTTCATTTAGTCTTGGCCAACATTTACAGGAAATTTAAAAAAAACATGCCAAGGATTGATTATTAAATCTCCAATAAAAATACAATTTAACTATGTTTTTTTGTATATGTGGTACCTTCTCAGATGTTCTCTTAATTGTGAATGCGTATCATATAGCATGCAATCTGAACGAATTTGCAGAGTTCTACGTATACGGTCGTACTGAGTTAAAAAGATTTTTCCGTACAAACATACCTATTAAAACTCTATTTCGTTACTTACTCTTTGTTTCCCAAATAACACGTTTTTAACGAAAATATGACTTATGCTCGCTTTGTTATAAACATAATGAAATCTATACAAAAGGATGAAATATAAAAGGGAGTTAATGTAAAAACTCTTTGTACGGCCCACGGATTATATTTTTAACATTTAAAAAACTGGGGCAAGATTCGCGAACTGGCAATGAAGGTTAAAATATAGTGTACAGTATTGTGTTTACATTCAATTGTGATGCATATACCATTGAGATAAGATGTATTTTTGTGTACACAAAACGAAAGGTTACACAAAAACCTTCGATATACGAGACGAGGCCCTATTTCACAAGTTTTAACGATAAGTATTGTAACGTTATACAATTTACGATACTAGTCAATAATAATAACTTGTTTTACTGTTTAGGTAATCAGTAATCATAGTGCTAGTTTGTTGAACTAATTAGCCACTGTGAAATCTTAAAAACTGTATTTGGTTAGGGTTTGCGCGATCATTTCTTCCACGTAAGTGCAAGATGTATCCATGTAACTTACCACTGTAACTGCGGGAAACATTACTGCTTTGTAAATCTGTACAAGCTACGCTGATTAGCTTGTATAGATTCACGAAGAAGTAGTGTGTTTACGTGGACGCTACCAGACTGCGAGCGGACACAATGGCCGTGTATTCGTAGAAGCTAAACAGATGCTGCCAAATACAATATGTGTGTGAATCGTCGGCGCATCTCAGTCTAGAGAACTTCTACAGTCTACATCCGCTGCCCGCAACGCTGAATTAACTGTTAATAGGTATTTTCTAAACGCTATGAAATTGGAGCTCTTCGAAAAGGTGTAAAAAGCCTTCAAAAACTGCGAAGTGGCAACTCCTCTGGTATTGCAAATGTCCAGGCGATGACGACTCCTCCCGAACTGGTGGCTTGTTTTCCTTATAAGCTAATTTATATAAAAAGGTTCTTAGCATTTAAACATATGAAAAAAATGACTGTTTTTCTTTTTGTAATACTAATATTAGATAATTAGATTATCTGTTATCTGAATTCCGATAAAATTCCGGTGTGTGTGCGTTTGTTATTGTTTTCTTGAACGTTTTTTTGTGCACATATGTAAGAAATCAGAAGTATGTTGCAAGGAATCAAATCCCGGATAATAGATGTGAGACAAAATCTTACGACCAGACTATCATCTTTTCAAGAAAATTAATGTTATATATAACTAGCGACCAGGCCCAGGTTCGCTCGGGTAATAGAGTTTATATTTACTTACATTAATTTTCTTTCATACATGCATCCAGTCATTACCCAGTTGCAAAAACTAACAATTAGAAACATCTATTTCGAAGGACGACTGAATTATTATATTGAATTTAACTATTTAATTTCTAGCTCTTAACTTATTATGCACCAAAACCTTTGTCAGGAATCAGTCTACCTGTTAATGAAAACTGTGAGTAAATCCGTTCAGTACTTTTTGAGTTTACCACGAACAGACAGACAGACGCGACGGGGAACTTTGTTTTATAATATTTACAGAATAGACAAAACAAAATGCTGCAAAACCACCGGAGTTATTCGAAATGTGAGACGAATTCTCACGTACACGCTACCGGCAGTAAAATGAGAATTTTATCTGTGAAGCATCGAATAAAAGTCACACGAAATACGCCCACTGCGGTGTAGCCGAGTTATCGTCATCAGAACACATCGCCCGTAACAATATCTGCCGTGACGAACTCGAGGATCGAGATAGCCAGCCTCTGATAACGCAGTACTCACTCACTTTTGTACATATCCACACGCTATTACGAAAATATTTCATAAATACAAAGTACAGAAACGGAAATCAGTGCACGAAAAAAGCGGTTTTCTATCCGTCAAAAATGACAGGCGTGCAGCCATCTTGGAATTGTGATGTTTAGTTCCGAATTCAAATTGCTAACATGGCGAGAGTGCTCGAAACATTGAACGCTTACGTACTAGATACGTCCAAGTGTTGCTGGACTATTGATAGGCTGAAACACTTCTGTCTGTGTCGCAAGTTCGAAGAGAATGAGGTAAACTTAAATATTAAAGTCCTTTCCTAAACCGAAATTCCTCTTAGTCGCACACTCTTGTCAGCGCGATCGTAGTTGTGACAATAAAGGTATTGCAAGAGGGACCTTGTCCTTGCCGAAAGTTGATGCGGTTCGTGCAACTGTAAACCGAAATATTACTTATTTTATAATTATTAATAACTATGAATGCGGTTACGTTATGAATAATTTTGGTTTAAAAATAAAAAAAATAACTTCATTCACTGAAACAGCTGCTATAGATAATCACACTTAATTAGGTCCGAAAACATAACCGCAAAAGATACAAAGTACTTAGCTAAATTCTCTTGTGCCTAAGCATAACTTTTAAATGAAAATACAGTGAGAAACAGTGCATAATATGGAATATGCATAAGATGTAAAAAGATAGATGTACCAATTTTCGTCTGGATCAGACTAATACTGCTATTATAATTAAACATCAGACTGCTTACCCGATCGATAGTACCCGTTGAAAGTACGTCTTATCTGCTGACTTTGTTTGGTTTCGATTTGAAACGTGTATGAGAATACTGACCTTCAATGAATTCCACATTATTAGCCATTCGTTTTCGCGTGTTATAAGGGAATTTACTACTGAGAGGTGATTTGTTAACTATGCTCATTTACTTCTTAAATTGTTTATGGTCTTTTGGTCGATCAATTCAGAATTTAAAAAAACGAGTTGGCAGACAGCTGCAGAATTACTTTATTATAATTTTTGTTAGGGACAACAGTGTATCCCTGTAGTTATTTTTATGTAACCAAACATATTTACTGATTTATATAATGACAATGCCAGTGGTGGCGTTGACTCTCATAATCCGCCGTAAAGCATTACCTGTGTTTCGTTTGGAGAGGCGCGGTTGCCGGCTACACTTTGAAGCGAGGCGACCATCTTAGTTTATAGGAGTAGCAACGTATCTACGTTTGAGCTCAGATAGGATTTCGATCGTGTTTGTGATCGTAAGTCTATAGTCTATAGTCTATAGGCTGCCACTACATAATATCAAGTGGTTTGCAGGCTCGTTTGCTACTCTTCTCATACAATACAAAAAAATAACCTGCAACAAATTCAAAAAATTACAATTATGCTTAAGCGGAGTGTTAAAACAGTTTAATTCGGAATCCAAACCGCGTCACAATCGTTTCTGTGGACGACGTAAATTTTTAACCGTTGTTTTTAAGTTTTATATAATTTCAGTGTCGTTCATCTATTTTATTATTAATGCATTTTTTATCCCTACGAGGTCGTATCTAGGCCGGCCACCTTCACTATTGCAGTGTTCTGTTCTTATTTGTGAGCGTGATATAAGCTGTCGTAATACATCGATATTCGAGTTTTCTTTAATGTTCTTTATTACAATACAGTAAGGTTCATTTTCGCGTAATACATTGCAACTTTTCTCAATTCCAAAGCCGTCACTACCTCCTTTGGATATCTGTAACGAACCCCATATAAAATAGTCCCACCTGAAGTTAACTACAATAATGTTACTAGCCCTGAAAAAACCGCCTCATGTTAGACAGAGCTACCAATAATATTTTCCTTCGCAACACAACTATTTCTTTGCGCTAATAATGCGTGCATTTGGTACCTCCCCTGTGGTACCGTATAGACTCAGTAACCTTGACATAGATTAATCTCAAAGACATATAAAACAGAATACTATTGCACAGTATTAATACACATTAGTATTTTTAAAGACATGGAAAATAGCCTACTTACACAATATAATAGATATTAGTCGTTTTTTTTTAATTTTGAGATAAGTCCAACTACGGGTTAATTATAAATTGCTTTTGTTTGTATTGGATTATGACAACATTGGTGTTGTCCGACATTCTGTCAAAACGAATTAAAGTAACAAAATGGCTACCGAATTAAAATTTTGATTCCTTTTGATGAGTATGAGTGAAGATAATTCAATTTATGATTAACGTTTTTAAATTGCGGATATTTCATTAATCGGGAATACCCGTTTTCTAATAAAAACGGCTTTTGCCCGCGACTTCGTTCACGTGTTACATAAATTGACATAACTTCTTCGTTTGTTAACCGATTTAAATGAAAAAATACTAAATGTTAAGTGAAGCCCATCACAATATAATCCTGAAAACTGTATTCAAATCTGCTAAGCCTTTTCTGAGATTAGCGTGCACAAGCGTACAGACAAACAGACAAAGTGAAAACACTTTCTTTTGGGTTCTCTTGCGTATATAAAGGCACAATATTATGAATTTTTAAATTTATTTGCCGTGTACAGACAGAGATCAGTTAGAGTTTTATTCTATGTATTGATATAGATATATAAATTCTGCGATGATATTAGTTTAAAATAGTATACAACAATTCAATTTACTTACAACTGAAGTTTCGCCAAATTTTTGCTATTTGTGATGCAAAATATTACTAAAAGCAAAATGTTGGTACAAATAAAATATTACATCAGCTGAAAACATTATACGCTACCGTAACCAACGGAGACGAGTGAAATAGCATTAAAATGACGATAATGTTACAAAACTGTGTACACGAATGAAACGTTAGGATTTGTTATCCGGGCTTTGGCAATTTTGATAAAAATTGAGAACACAAATCGCTCTGAAAAGGTTCCAACACTGACTACGCGATATTATAGATGGAGTCAGGATCGCGGGAGGGGACACTAAACTGGTGCTCTTTTCTCTAGACTGAAAATACGCCGACAGTTCACACTTTATACTCATAATTCACAGTTAATAGAGTTTATATTTACTTACATTATTATTGTTTCGTACATGCATCCAGTCATTACCTAGTTGCAAAAACTAACAATTATAAACATATATTTCGAACGACGACTGAATTACTATATTGAATTTAACAATTTAATCTCTCGCCCAGTTTACAAAAAAAACTTATTATACACCAAAACTTTCCTCAAGAATAACTCTCTCTGTTGTTGAACACTGAGAGAATTCGTCCAATACTTTTTGAGTTCATCGTGAACAGACGGATAGACAGACGCGACGGGGGATTATGTTTTATAATTAGAGACAATAATAGTTAGAACAATGCTCGTAGATTTCTCACTGTGACACTGTTCAGACAAACAGTAAGTACTAACCTCACGTTAAACGACGTAAGTTTGTCATTGAGTTGAATCGATCATAAGTTGTCATTGTTTTATCTAGTATAACAAGGCTATTAAAATAACCTACAACCGATTATCTGGTACAAAGCATAAGTCAGACATTTTCAACGACTCTGTTCCTTCCCTTAAAAGAAATCTTGCTTTATATCTGTCTTTTTTTATTAGAAAAATATTAAAAAGTATAAATTCATTTTTTCAAAGGCACGGACTCCCTTTAGATTGTTCAGGTTAGGCTTGTATTGTAATTAGTTTTAAGATTTTCATTCTTGTAATTAATGACTTGAGTATTTTCAGACTTCAAAACAGGTTGTTTTCAAACCGGTTTTATTTTTCTTATATTTTTAGCGCGTAACTTACACAATTGAAAAATGTAAATAATCGTTATGAAAATCTATTTTTATTTTATAGGGTTACGTGCACAACAAATAATTAAAGATCTGACGACCACCTATGATAGTATTATTTATATAACAATATTTCCTTCAATTTATAGTTAGTAATTATACTTCTTGATTATACGTTCCTGAGTGCTCTTGTAAACAATTTAACTTTAATACACAACTTGAAGTATTTAAGATAAATAAACATAATTGTTTATACATAATTATGTACTGCCATTCCTACATACGTAATTTAAATCGTAAATATAATTCTGATTCATATATACAAATGAAAAAATGGGTGTTTGTGTTTGTATTACACGAAAATTACTGATTTAATCTATGTCAAAATTAAGACACAGGGTACGTGTGTCCTCGTTTTAGGCTATACTATATTATATTAGAACTGAGCAATGACGAAAAAGAATTATAGTTAAAATAAGTAAGCCTCCCAGCAACCGGAACTATAGCTCGACCGGCGAGATACCATCGTCCCTCCCTCATAATCTGCCGTGAAGCAACTTTTGTGTTTTGGTTATGGAATTGACTTTGCCGGCTACACTCAGAAGTGAGACTACAGAATTTAATACAGTACCTCCTGTTTGATCCTCCTCCTGGTTGTTTGTGGCTGTCCAGGTGCTGCAGCGTCTTAAAATCATGTCCTGCATGCTCGTTTGTTCCTCTACAAACAAAAAAATGATTTCGATTTATTGTAAACAATCCCATATATTTTTTTACATTTTATTTACGATCAAAGATAAATAAGAACAAAATAATGGCAACATGGCAACCCTAAGGCTGTACTTACAAGGCTCTTTGAATTCCCACGATCTAACGAAAAAATATTGCCTTTTACTTGACAAACGATCTTGAAAAAAACTCATTGACGTAATTAGTTGGAACTCATTTTGTGCGGGGCTAAAAATTTACTGCTCGCCAACTGACAAAGTTCATGTTAATTTGTTTAACCTAATTGCAAATTATTTTAAGTGGTTTCAAACATAATTTATTATAGAAGACAAACGTATATAAAATACGTTTTAATTGCAAAATCCGTGTATTAATTAACCGTTGATAGGAAATTAATAGTAGCATAAAACAACCTTATCTCTAAATATTACAAAACCAAGTCTCCCGTCGCGTCTATTCGTCTGTCTGTTCGCGATAAACTCAAAAAGTACTGGACGGATTTGTCACAGTTTTCCACAACAAGTGAACGTCTTATTTATACTTTATTAGTTGGATTTTTTACAACAGCGTGTTTTTTTAGTTTTTTTAACTATTATTTATTATAACGTATCATAATTAAAGTATGCGGAATGTTATAGGAATGTCATTGCACATTCCCGATGTAAAGATGATAATCTTGTTTATCAATAAATGTTTGATATCGTGTTTATGATTAAACATATCTGATAATATATCGTATTTTAAGATAATGTTTGCTCGTGACTTTATTTTATTATGTACTGAAGGAAAGGTATCGCCACGCGTACAAAGGGCCTTTAGTTCATCATCATCATCAGTAAGGTGGCAGAACTATATATGGTTCGACGGGGAGGTACCAACACGTCCTTTGTAATCCACCGTAAAACAGCTCGTGTTTAAGTTGAAGGGGTTCGGCTGCTGTCAACACTTTAAAGTGACGCGACCATGTTAGTCCTTAGAAGTAGCAACTCATCTACTTACACTATTAGATAGGTGTTAAGTCTTTGAACGTACACCCCTCGCCCTCATACTCCGCCGTAAAGCATTACTTTTGTTGCGGTTGGAGAAGTGCGGTTGCTACACTTTGAAGCGAGACGACGCATCTTAGTTCTCAGGAGTAACAACGTATCTACGTTCGAGCTGATAGCAGTCGTATTTCCGGTTGTACGTGGATGTCTATGGACTGCGGCTACTTAACATCAAGTGGTTTGCATGCTCGTTTGCTACTCTTCTCACATAAAAGCCCCACGTTTGTTTCAGTGACTACTCCGGTAGTCTGCTCGCTCGGTTGATACTCTTTGCTGGGTGTCAGACTTCTTTAAAAAACGTTTATAGTGAGTTTTTTTTATTGTGGAAGAGTACAAAACCTCTGATGTTAAATGGTCACTGCAGCCCATGGACTACCACGTCCAATCTTAAATAGAACAGAAGTTCTATTTAAGGATGGACGCGGATGTGTTTCTACTCTTGAGGACTAAGATGGTCGCCTCCAATGATGTATATCCGGCAACAACACCTCCCCAACCGAAACACAATACATGAAGAACGTGTTGCTTTACGGCGGGTTATGAGAATGGCGATGGTGCTGCCCCGGGCGAACTCTAATGGCTCTACCACCTATAGTTCCAGTTATAATTATAGTAAAATTACGCGATGACATTAGTTTAACATTTGGACAGGTTGATCGGGTCAGCGTTGCTGGATGCGGCTAAACTGGAACTTATTTCACTAGAATTAAGATGCGCCGACAATTCATTGATATATTGTATTTTCTTGCATGCGTTTCTTTCTTGCGTGTTTCATCTACGAATACACAGACGTAATCCGCCCCCAGACTTGTAGCCCCGACGTAAACACAACACTGTTCGCCCGTAACTCAAACAGATTTATACGTAAAACACAAGTGTGTACAAGCCGCAAGCGCGTTGCGCCGCGCAATACACGTAAAACACAGGTGTCTACAAGCCGCAAGCGCGTTGCGCCGCGCAATACTCAGCAGTGTTTTACGCCGCAGGAAAAGTGTTGTAATCGTATAATATGATCTTTTAAGTTGTGGTAAAAAACTACTTTGCAACAATCCGCGACATCAATGTTTAATGGTAATCCGTTATATGGTATGGAAATATATTTATTTCACTCAACTTACCCTGATGTTGCTCCGTTTTGGGGCGAAACACGTGTTGGTACTAATATGTGTAATGGTATATATTTTTAATCATATCTCTTTTTTCTATCCTCATAGTGCTTGTTTTGAAATATATACCATTGCACATTGTGGTGGCGGATTGCGAAGTAGTTTTTAACAACAACTTAATAGCATGGATTTCCGCAAAGTATCGTCTGATAGTATTAACTAATATAATATAATATTCATACACGTACGTGAGCTCTCAAATACTCATTTCTACAAACACGCCAAACTCCAAAAATCAATAAACATCGTAACTAGACATTTTTACGCCGCCATCGTGGGTATAAATTACACAAAGACTTGTAGGTCTGACAAATTAAATATCCAACCTTCAGGTTTAATTATGTTCCCGGGAACAAGACAAACACGTCCCAGGACGGTTAGTCCGTACCTGTTTAAGGGCGGACGGGCGCTAACAAAAACCAGGATTCGTACGGGATTTTTCAGCGACGCTACGCTTTTAGGGATCTACACCAAATGTCACAAAATAAACCCTTATAACAAGGTTTTTAAATTATTTTACTATGTAACAGTGACTACTTATTACATAGTCAGTACATTTTTTTATGTGAAAAGAGTAGCAAACGAGCATGCAACCCACCTGATGTTAAGTAGTCGCAGCCTATAGATATCCACGTTGCTACTCCTAAGGACTAAGATGGTCTCCTCGCTTCTGAGTGTAGCCCGCAACCGTACCTATCCAACCGACACGCAAATAATGCTTTATGGCGGATTATGAGGGCGACCTCCTGCGAATTCCTGGGTGGTATTTGTTTAAACATATCTAAGTACGAATCTACTACATTTTAAATTTCTGAAATGTTCTTTAGTTTTTAATTACATTTAATTGTCCAAAAATGTTATCTACTTTATACTCAAAACTCGACCAAATGAATTTTAACTTTGAAGTACATTTGTCAAATTGCGGACTTGCTCTGGCAAGCCAATTAATCTAAAAGCATCAAACAAAACGTAGAGATTTTAATTCTGATATTCAGAAACGTATCCGGTTGCCACATATATGTGACACTTGGTCCAGTAGGACGAATAGTAATTCGTTACTGAAAAGCCAAATAATACTAAAACTTTAAAGGCGGGAAAACTATAGTTCGACCGGGAGGTACCACCGCCACTATCATAATCTGCCGTAAACCATTACTTGTGTTTCGGTTGGAGAGGGGCGGTTGCCGGTGATTTGAGTTGGTGAAAATAACTCGTAAAATGTTTATT
>DWON01006984.1:0-13352 GCA_018251015.1 Phocides pigmalion okeechobee
TTCTTCATGTATTGTGTTTCGGTTGGGGAGGTGTGGTTGCCGGATACACATTATTGGAGGCGACCATCTTAGTCTTCGAGAGTAGGAACGCATCCGCGTTCATCTTTAAATAGAACTTCTGTTCTATTTGAGATTGTACTTACATGATAGGTGTGTTGAAGCCGCGAGCTCATTACGCTATGTAATACACAGCAGTTGTGTACGCGGCAGTGAAAGTGTTAAAGATGTGGAAACCATCAAATAATACCTTCTGTATAGGGCCAGGACAACGATTTATGTTAGCAAATACTTTACCTTACCACGTCTTGCTTGTCACGAATTGAATGGCAGACTGCAAATAATCCGTCACTCCCAGGTTCTTCTTAATTTTCACCATAAACCTAAAAATAATCCTATTTTATAACTTCCAGGTATTCCATTCGAGACGGCCCCCAACAAGTTCGAGGCGCTGGCCTGCCACGACGCGATGGTGGAGGTCTCCGGTGCCCTCAACACCATCGCCGTGTCCCTCATGAAGATAGCCAACGACATCCGCTTGCTCGCCTCTGGACCTAGATGTGGTCTCGCTGAACTCTTGCTACCTGAGAATGAACCTGGATCTTCTATTATGCCTGGTAATATGGTGTGAATTTATTAATGTTTTAAAGCATAATGGTACAGAGTGAAATCTGTACATTATTTTTCTCATAATCCACTGTTAAAGCATTATTTGCTTCGGTTCGATTGGGTTTCGGTTGGAGATGTGCAATTGCCAGCTACACTCAGAAGCGATGCGACCATCATAGTCTTCAGGAATAGCAACGTATCTATATTAGAGCTCAGATAAGATTTTGCACGTGTTTGTGGTTGCAAGTGGATGTCTATGGGCTGTGACTACTTACATCAGGAGGATTGTATGCTCGTTTGCTACTCTTCTCACATAAAAAAAAATCTTTTTGTATTTCAGTTTTTCTGTATGTCATAGTCATTTTTTTTGAGGACTATTGGTACCTATATATTACAATTACAATGGGAATAATTCCAATTAAACCTTTACAAAATATAAACGTAGTGTTTTCAATGAAATTTAAAAGTAATATTAAATTGTATACTTCTTTATTTATATATTGAATCATTTATCTTCTATTTATTTTTCCTGTAATTGGGATTACATAGATATTAAAATAGATAGACTAAGATCGGATTAAAGACTGTTTTACTCACAGTTTTTACTAAAGATATTGACAAAGTATATTACGAATCATCCCATACCCACAGGCAAGGTGAACCCGACGCAGTGCGAGGCCATGACGATGCTGGCGGCGCAGGTGATGGGCAACCACGTGGCCTGCACCGTCGGCGGCAGCAATGGACACTTCGAGCTCAACGTCTTCAAGCCCATGATGGTGGCCAACGTCCTCCGCTCCATACGGTTGATCGGTCAGTTTACAACTAGTTATAGACGGTAGAGACGTTATTACACCGGGGAGGTACTATGACCAGGCCTATAGCCTGCCGTGAATAATTATTGTGTTTTGATAGATCAGATATATTAGCCAATTACACATACAAGCCAACCACCGTTTTAGTGTTCAAGTGTATGTATGACCTCAGATAGATCTTAATTCCTGGTTAAATTTGTATATGCATATATTTGGGACGCACTTAACATCAAATGGCTTCCACGATCGTTTGCTACTCATTTAAGAAAACCAAGTGTTAAAATATTGACTTTACGAAGCACGCCTAACCTCGTGGTTTATGTTCATCTTAAACAATAGACAACGTGAAGTATGGTCGGACGCAGTCGATAATTAGATGGGTCACCAATAGTGGTAATTTTCAAGGTGATAGAATCAGTTCAGTTCAGTCCGGGAGGTACCATCGCCATACCTATTAAATATCTAGTGGAAGCAATTCCTATAGAAAGCTGTAATTGCCAGCTTACAGATGAAATGACAATCTTATTTGCGATTGAAACGTATCTGCCGACTTTAGGTGGGATTCCTGTTCTGTGTAGAATTGGTTGCAGGTGTCCATGGACGGCAATGGCCACTTCCATCAATTGGACTACATGATCATTGGCTACTTTCATTTAATAAAAAATAAGTAACTTATATATATGTCAGGTAGACATATTTTGTATTTGTAACTTAAACATAACGCAGATGGCAACAATTTATAATGAACTAAAATTGATGGTCATCATTCGGCACAGTTCCACTTTAACCACCACTTCTCCACTAGGCTCTGTCCTCGCACGACGTTTTTTCTGAGCTGCTCGTCATCGCGACAGTGCTGTCATCTCTTAGTCACATGCTGCGTTTCATTCAGTGATCATATTTTTAAATGTTTCCGATATATACATTTATTCCTACTGTGAGTAAATGGTTTTTCCGTGAAAAGTGTCATTGCCCTGATAATATTCATATATAATTGAAAAAAAAAATAGCTTTCTAAAACTTTCTATAAAAAGTTAGAAACGTCTAATCGAAGATATTTGTACTTTGCAGGTGACGGGTGTCAGGCGTTCAACAAGAACTGCGCTGTGGGCATCCAGGCCAACGTGACGCAGATCAATAAGATCATGAGGGAGTCTCTCATGCTGGTCACGGCACTCAACCCACACATCGGTTACGATAAGGTAAAATAATTATTACAGTTACTAGTATCTTTAACAACTAAGCAGGTGAGTCCGAGGGGTGTCTCTAGATCCCTTGAGAAGAAGCCAGGGTAAAGAGGAACCCTCAAGGCCCGAATAATCCCTACCGATCTCTCCCCCGTGAGAGTCGTAGAAACCGCCAGGTATGAGTAGCAGATAGGAGTAGTATGCCCCCCTATTGATTGATAAGCAGGTGGTTATGAATTGATACTAATATCTTCGTAGAATTTATACAATTTAATTTGCAGCGGTATGAAAGCTTAACTGTTTAGCCATGACCACGAGCCACGCAAATGGTTCGAAATATTAGGAATTAAAATCTTAAAACAGTTCAAACAGATGTTCCATGTGAATTAGGTTACTGTCAAGGAGCAGTAACCGTAGCAGTGTATGGTGGCGGTCTGTAGGTGAACTACTAAATGCTTTTCATTTCATTTGCATACTATACTTCAGTAATCTTTTTTCTTTTTAATAAAAATGGGAGTCCTATTTATTTTTTGTTAATATTATTGAGATATACGAATTTCGTAATTTTATTGTCAAGATACTCAAAAGGCACCATGTTTTATTAACAGAAAGTTAAAATTGCATGTCCGGAATATAGAAATATTATTTTTGACAGTGAATTGTGCCAAAATACAAAGATTAGAAACCTTTGTATTGTATAGCACATAACAGAAAATTCGGAGGGCCCTTGAATTACAACTGCTTACCCATAGCTGGTATAATAATTTTATGACCAATCTTTTAGAGCAAATCAGTAATATTCTTCATAACAATATATTATTTGTAATTACAGGCTGCACAGATTGCGAAAACAGCACACAAGGAAGGTGGCACGCTCAAGGATACCGCTATCAAGCTAGGCATTCTCACAGCGGAACAGTTCGACCAATGGGTCAAGCCCGAGGATATGCTGGGGCCAAAGTAGGCCTCCAATGATGTTGACTACATTGCTCTCAGTGGGGAATTGTACATTGAGGAGGGTATCTGTAATTGTATATGAATTGATATTTACAGTGCCCGAATTTTTGATTCAGTTTTATTTATCGAGGAACTTACAACCCGTTGTCTTATAGAAGTACTGAGATTTACTGCTCCTTTTAAGTGGTAATATGGATATTTAAAAATGTCATAAACATCAAAAGAGATTAAAAGTTTAAAGGGGTAACAGCTTTACCAATATGATCAATGTAATCTAATGAGAAAATCAGTCCCTCTCTACTAATGTATATCTTAGAAGGGGATTATTAAAACCAGGAAATATGCGACAGTCTTTGAAAGATAGTAAACACTATTGCTCGACCAAGGAACACATTAAAATTGTTTGTATATTGGGTACCTCTAATTCTATTTTGATTGATCATTAAAATTATACAATGTACAATTTCCGACTAATCAGTTGTAAATTAGAATTTTCTAACGAAAACATTGTTATGTACGTACAATGTACCACGTACATTTTATGAGTGGATGTGAAAAATGCGATTTGTAATTTAATTTAAAATTATTTTATTTGTGAAGTCAATTTTTCAGTATTGTTTTAAAAAATTTAAATGGAGATTTTTTAAGAGTATGATTTTGCATTTACTATGTCATCAGTGCCAATATTTTAAAAACTGTTATTATAAATTAACCAAAGTAACTTTTTCAAAGATTTTACTAAAATAATACAAATCAAATCATATGTTTTCAACTTTTATAATAATAACTTGATGTCTGGTACATTTATAAAATAATTTGTCCATTTCCAAAGTTTTGGTGCTATTATTTTTAATAATGTCACATTTCCTATTCTTCAATTTTCACTGTAAAATAATTAACGAGCTGAAGTTCAATTAATTGCCGCTCTATTTATATATTTTGTTTACGAAACAATGTTCTATTTCTTTTGTTTTCTATGTATTATTTATTCAATTATAAATATATAAAATCTTTATACTCAAGTTGTTTTATATTATTTATTATTCCTCATAATAAAAAAAGTTTTTATTGTAACTACAGAATTACAGATACATACATTTCGGGTTGTTCCTTATGTGTCGTAAGATATTAAATGGATTTTAATCCTTGTCAAGTCTTATGATTCTAGGTCTATGGGAGTACCCTACGGGTTTCAATTATTTCGAATGCCAAAATATGTGACTGATCATTAAGGTCATATTTAATTATTGATTGAAAAAAATTTTTTTTGTAGTTCTAAATAATTACAGAGCTTTTTAATTAGCACTAGTTTTAACTTGCCAGATATACAAGTAATGGAGAGATCTTATAAGATTTCCTTCTTATCGAGGTACAGAATCTTAATAAAAAAAACCTAGTAGACAATAACATTTCATGTTACGATTTTTGGAGGTATTTTTGGTATGCCAAAAAATACATTCTTATAGCAGAAAGAGGCATGCAATAAAATAGATTTTTTTTTTATAATGAAGGAGTAAGAAACGGGCATGCAGGCCACCTGATGTTAAGCGGTCACTGCAGCCCATGGACAACCAAGTCCAATCCCAAATAGAACTGAAGTTCTATTTAAGGTTGGACGTAGATGCGTTCTTACTCTTGAGGACTAAAATGGTCGCCTCCAATAATGTGTATCCGGCAACCAAATTAGACGACTAGTAGATGTGATTTATTGTTAATTTTAGTGTCTCAGGGATTTTTAACTCAGTGTTATTAATTTTATTTGTTTACGGCTAAATATACAGTTGCCACAATGATAACATCAAATTTTTTATTGCCTGGCTGGAACAGCGAGGATGTAAGCCTACTTTAGAGTGTGATAAGACAGATTCTCTGCTCTCAGGTGAAGCAACTGAAGAACAGTTTTCTATCATATGGAGTTCTGGAATTTGTTAAATATGTCCATAGATTGGGTTAGAGGACCACATAACTTCGATATTTATATTATCTAGAAATATTAAAATGTTAAGATCTCTAGCTACTTAGGTTTTAACCCTGACATGTGGATATATGAGAAGAATACAAGAAGTGATGTTCCTACAAAAAAATATTTATCAGCCATTTAAAGTTTTTACTACGGCAACTATACTAAGGAATTAAGAAACTCAAGAAGTATTATTATACATGATGTTTATAGTCAAAATAAAACAAATTTTGCTGATTCTTCAACTACATTATATTTAGCATACAATACTTTTATTCTATGATACAATATTTGGTTTCTCTTTGGTAATTTTGTGACTTGCCTATTCAAGTTTAATTCTAACTTACAATAGTGTTAAATACTTTCAAAATACATGTGAGAGCTATCAGTCAGATCAAAAATTGTACTTCTATTGATAATACTGATGTATTTTCTGTTAAACATCAATTTAATTTAATTCAACAAAAAAATTTGAACCCTATAACAAGATTATAATTATATGACAAAATCATATACTTTTTCAAACAATATACTATTTAAAATATTAATACCATCCTTTACATATAGGCCAATAAAATATATGTATATAAATCAATTTATACATAACATTGGAATGTAATCCAACTTGTTATTTACACAAACATGTTATATTACAAAAAGGACTAGAAGTAGATAATAATAATGACTATCATAAGAAATGCATAGCTACATTGGAAGGCATTTTCACTGATTATGTAGAAAATTACACTTATTACATAAACACATCTTTGATATTCTGAAACTGTTTAACGGCAAGATCTACCGGCAATTCGAAATTATAAGGGGTCAAACGATCTAGGCTTTGCAAGGCATCCTGGAACCCAGTGTTAACTACATAACTTGTCGAAGAGTAATAGGAATCAATTAAGGACCTGCATTTAAGCATTATATTCAACCATATCACTAATTTGTGGTTGTTCAGTGCAGCGCAGATAAATGCTTTGAAATGTGCATCATAACTCCTTTTATAAGGCATGTGCGAAGCTAAAATACTACCAATTGCACTTAACAAACTTTGCTTATTAGTGATAGCGGTGCCCCCTACAATGTCGAGGTTAAAACTCTGGCTCAACTTCCTTGCTGGTGTAGAATTAAATCGATCACCGTCGTTAACATCATAATAATGAAGGATCAATTCCCAAATATGCATGGAACGAGATGATGAGGATCTGCGAACTGGAAAGCAACCAATAATAGGAACAAGGGAAGCTGATTCAGGGCCGGTGAGCCCATGTTGCAGTAAATCCCTCAAGTTAACAGCCAAATGCCTACGAACAGCAGTTGTGAGGGGTGCATCACTTATAACAATGCCTCCCTCTTCCGATTCACTATCGTAACTGTCAACAAAGTTATTAGATGACCTATCTCTCGATACCAAGTGCAGTACTGCATCTATAGACATTTCTAACTTGGCACGGAGATTTCCCCAATGTGTGACAATCGTTGCGGATTTTCTCTCATGTCTTCTAGTGTTAGGCGAACAACCAAACTGTGATACAGTAAAAATTTGAATTAACGTTGATGCTTTTCTCATTAAATTAATAGTTTCTGTCTTAAGATCATCATTAACTTTGCTCCTGTTAAAGTTCTTTTCGAAAGTTTCGGACCGTCCAACTTTTTTAGTTTCTGGCTTTGGATTCTTCTTTTCTCTAGTCAAATCTTCGTTTTTCATCAGTTTTATGAACTTTTGCATATCATCTATATGAGCTTGGAGTTTTGAGATTATTTCTTCCTTTGAAAGCTGTCTGTCTGTGTACTGGCGGACTGCGCAATCGATCTGATGTCTCAACTCGTCTGCAGTCAAAGGTTGATGGCAACCTTCTTCAATACTCCTGTCTATTTCATGACGTAAATGATCTATTAACGTTCTATGTTTACCGTCATCACATTTGGGATCTGCTGCGTATCTTTCTAACTCTTTAAGTTGAGTTTTTAACCTCTCAATGAAATGTGATTGTCGTGTTCTTTGATTGTGTATTTTTCGCTCCAGTTCCACACATTCGCTACAGTTTTGGTCCCCGGCGCTGCCCTGAGGTGCTGCCCGCGAGTCAGGTACACCACGTGAAGTAAACTCTTCCAACGCCTGTAGCATAGCGTCTTTCTCTTCTGGCGGGGCTTTGAGTATCTGCCGTAAACGAAACTCGACTTGCGCGAGGTGAGATGTCAGTGAAAATACAGAAGACGATAATATTTCCTGCTCCTCCTCCAAGGCGTGTATCCTGTCGCCAGTGATTTGTTCTGGTGGCGTTTCATCACAAAGGTTTTCTTTAGGCGCTCCCAAGGGCTCACACCGAGGTTCTTGCCATATAGGTATGTTATTTTCTCCATAATCGCAGGCGGCGTCGTCTAAATCCATTTAAAGAAAAATATGAAGCGTTCGTTTATTTAACAAAAGATTCCCTTAAAATTAAACATTTCTTTGATTAGCATTGATTTTTAACTTAACCAAACTGAAAACACTGAACTGAAACAAAACTGACACGACAAGGTAGGGAGTGAATGGAACTTACAAAAGACGTCACTGTTGACGTCAACGTTTGAACGAATGAAAACTAAAAGAACAAAAGTATTTAAAGGTCGATGTCGACGGCTGCAAGTCGCTCAGAAGTAATTAGAACTTAATTAACAAGTCTGTGTGTAAATTACTGAAACCTATTGGTAAAATGCTATTTATTACAGTTGCTTAGTGCTAATAAAATTACAGCATAAAAAATATTGTTTTTATTCTCCAAAATGAGCGGCACCTGTTGGGAAATAAAGAAAAGATTGTAGATGTATGTATTTGTAATGAGCTTCTGATTTTCCGTTGCAGACTAGCTACGTAACTTGTATATAATAATTTTTTTGTTGCACCACTAGAGGGCAGTATGTGAATGTAGATTTCCAGTATATATTATTATACTCTTTGATGTAGATAACATTTATAAATACTTACATAATAGTTATTTGTGTATGAAATACATTTTCTTTACTATTACAGTTAGGTACGTTATTACAAAACTATGATAAAAGATTAGTCAATCTATGGAAAAGGTTATAAAATGTGCTTATTTACGTATTACGGAACCTTGAAAAGAAAACTAAAAAGCTTAAATAAATATTTGAAATGTCGAAACTTATTTTGATGGGGCTTTCAAATACTGGTTTTGCGTAAAATCCCAATTTCCCCTTAACAGTTCACCATATACCTATCGCAAAAAATGCGCTTGACGATATAAATTAAACAAACTAAAAATAACATTTTTCCGAGAATAAAAACTTTTTCAAACAAAAATACTGTCATAAATTTAAACTTCCCTTAAGTCTATACGAACTTTTATAATTGCTAAAGTTTTTGTGGCAGACACGACGATGAAGACTCTACGATGTTTTTTCGATGAAAAAAGGATTAAAGATCTCTCGACTTAAAATAAATACGTCCACTGATTAAAAATACCGATTAGTCGTGTAAATCTAAATGTTCGGATTATTACGCACTTAAATTGAAGAAAATGCTAAGTTTTCGAATAAGAAACTAATTGGGTATCATTTGCAAGGGGGATACGGAGTTATAAACAGATCCTAGAACTAAAGTTGGATTGTTTGCTCGCCGCCCTCATAATCCATCGAGAAAATACTCTTGTGTTCGGGTTGGAAAAGTGCAATTGTCGGCTATTATACTCTATAGCGACTCTACTATTTTAGTCTTGAGAAGTAGCAATGAACGATCTTTGACAAGACAGTTCAGTTTGAAATTGCGGAATATGTATGGGCGATACATAACATCAGGTGGCCAGCTCGCACGTTACTAGTGTAGTCTTGAAAAAAAGCTAAATATTTTGTTAAAAATTCTAGCCACTTGCACGTAACTGAATAATTTGGTTTCGTTCGTTTCATTCGATCGTCAAAATCACTACGCAGTCTATGTACAACAAAACAGATAACATACGAGAATTATGATGATTTAAAAAAAAGTCTGATTTTAACTTAGAAATGTTGTCAATTGATAATTTATTTAAATTAATAAAAATGGTTGTCGTCGAATGTCCGGCAGATAAATATCAAAATTAATGGTTTTCGATAGGATTTATAACTACAGAAAACCAATAATTAATTATGAAATGGAACATAGTTTCTTTTCAGAAATATCTTTTATTATTATAAATAGAAGTACATACAAATTTAAGTGTTAAAAAGTCCATTTGTAATATAATACAATTCGTTTTTTAATGTATGCGTGCGAAAGTATATATGTACATTACAAACACGCAATTAATATATTTTCTGCCTGTCTGTTTGTTCCGGATAGTTCCTAAAATGAATAAATCGATTTCGATGGGATTTTCATTGACAGATAGCTGATGATGAAAGAGTAATTAATGCTACTTTGATTGATGATGATGCTGAAGACGCGAATAAAATCATGGAAATAGCTAGTACAGAATATAAATACTAGACAAATGAATTAAGGATCAATAGTGGAATCAGGGCGTGGGTTTCACGACGTACTAATATTACACAGATCCTACTTATATTAAAAAGGCTAAAGTATGTATCTTTGTATGTTCCGTTTTCATGTCAAGACGGCTGAACCTATGCTGATGATTTTTTACACAGAAATAGATTAGACCTTACAGATGAACATATATTACCTTTAGTTGCGAAAATTAATCTAGAAGGGGTTGAAATAAGAGATGCAATTTACTATGAAGAAATGATTATTTTTAAATTAGGGATACATGTTTTTTATGTTCGGTTCTTTGATATAGCGTACGTGACCACAAAGTAAGGGATTTTTAAAATTTTATACCCCTGAGAGGATAAAAAAAGGAGCCCAAAAATGCAATTTTATAATATAAAATTTGTGCAGGCAAAGCTGCGGGCACTATTTGTCGTCATATCAATGTGAGTTGATCTAACCCCAAGGCTCGTCAATAGATGTTTAACATCAACAAATTGAGCACCGGAATAATCAGCAGATTCCTTATTCTCCGTTAATCTCGAGCGTGGGACTTTCCACGAACTAAGATAAATCCAATCGAGCCTAACATCACATAATGAAATTACGAGTTCTACATATAAGATTTTTTTTATATTAAGAAGTAAGTATTTCTTTTGAAGGTGGGAGAACTATAATTCGACAGGGGAGGTACCAACGCCGCTCTCATAATCCACCATAAATCATTATTTGTGTGTTCGGTTGGAGAATTGCGGTTGCCGGCTACACTTAAAATCGAGGCGACCATCTTAGTCTTCAGGCGTAGCAACGTATCTACGTTCGAGCTCAGACTCAGACTCAGATTTTAGTCGTTTTAGTGGGGTCTTACGTGGATGTCTATGGGCTGTGACTACTTAACATCAGATGGTTTGCATGCTCGTTTGCTACTCTTCTCACATAAAATGCATCACTCAAACGTAAACGTTAAACATAACATAAAAAGTAGCCGACGAGCGTGTCGACCATCTCATGTCAAATGGTCTCTGCACCCTATGGAAATTTACGTCCAAGAGGCCATTTATAAATTACGTAAGGATTTTAGTAACTTTTGAGCGCCTCTACCCCCATGTAGAGCACGTTATATTTTTAAATAAGGGGAGGGCCTTATTTTTACGTAAGATTGCAGTTTGTTTTTCGAAAAAATAAAATGTTGTTAGACGAGAATCAGTTACACTAAAACTCAGTTTGACGTAATTTATGATTTTTATTTTTCAACAGGTAAATTCTATTATTTCATTGCTGTCAACTACAGATAACCGATTCTTTTACCACGCAATTTTTAATATAAAATATCGATTTGGAAAATATTAAGTAAGAATGGGTTTGATACTCCCAAAAGTAAGGGTATGTAAAGATTTTTCTAAACCCTCCACCCACCTCTCTGAGGACCTTTTCTTATTTAATGAGGGGTCCCCAGCCTCAAAAAGAGTAAAATTAAATTGAAGTTAAAATCCTACCTGATGCCGTGCAAACATACGTTACTACTCCTCAGGACTGGGATGGTAACTACTTGTTAATGTGGCCAGCGACCGCACCTTTTCCAACGAAAACACAAGAACTGATTCACGACGGATTATTAGACTTTGATGGTATCTTCCATACATACTATAGTACAACGACCTTTCAGAGATCTGGTATAATATATTCTAGATTTTTACGTCATGATGTTTACATACATAGATGTGTAATAATTGGAAACGTGATTGAACGATAGTTTATCCTGAGGGTGGGGGGAGAGACCACTGCCACTCTCTAGATCCGTTGTGAATTAGTTTGCTTCGAGTGGAATGACGCGGTTGCAGGCTACATTGCAAACGATACGATACTTTGTGCACATAAGTAACAGTGATAATAAAATATAATACGACATAATAATATCTACGAACGATATCAAAAGGACTTAAGTCCTGTTTGGATGTCCATGGACTACAGTGACCATTTAAAACCACGTGGTCAACTTTTCTAATAAACCTAAAAGTAAAAAACATAATTCGGTAACGTAGTTGTAAAAGGCTTGTGTAAAAACCTACTTAAATTTCACCCATAAATTCATTCCGTAATGATCTAATTAGATCTAACAGCCTTCGTTTAATAAGTTGGTATTAACACCATCTGATGCCTGGACGGGCTAATTTTGCTCATAAATTTCCCATAAAATGTATAAACGTTCATCCCTTTGAATTTTATTCATCCATAATGCAGAAAAACGACCTCATTCCCGGATTACCCGGATTGGATTACCCGGATAAACTTGTTATTTATTCATAGGTTTGTTTTTGTGGTCACTCAGTCTCAGGTAATTCTCGTTTTCGTTCTCGTTCCTATCGGCGCGTACTGGCGCGGGTGGAGAGTGTATCAAACCAATTCTTGCCGCTCAGCGTATGCGCGATTTGTATTTATGTATAATTTTAGGTGATATTTTACTTAGGATGTAGTCAAATGTTGATACGGACACTCGAATGTACTCAAAGAATTGAGTGAGATATAGTCTTAGTTCTTAATATAAATTTAAAAAATCACCACTTATGTCTCTGTCTTTATTTATTTAGTACACATCATCTCTAGTGTTTAAACTCTCCCATCTCAGGATTGGACTGTATAGTAAAAATAACGAAGCCTTGTCCATACTTTGCAACTCCCGATATATTTATGTATGTCAAGACGATAGCCTGATAGCCGCTACATATCGCTCATGCGTCATTATTGCCACTGCATGGCAGCCTGAGGCCGCGGATTCAGTGTTTTTTTTATATAAATGAGAAGAGTAGTAAGCCTGTAAACCATCTGAGATTAAGAGGTCGCAGCCCATAGACATCTACGTACGACCACAAACACGACCGAAATCCTATCTGAGCTCGATCGTACATACGAACGTGCCCCTGACGATAAGATGGTCGCCTCGCTTCAAAGTGTAGCCGTTAAACGCGCTTCTTCAACCGAAACACAGATAATGCTTTACGGCGGATTATTAGAGCGGCGGTGGCACCTCTAGCTTTAGGATTCAGTGTGGACGCACACGGTGGCTTTGGATAAGGTTAAAATTATATTTGGGACTAGCTGTGCCCACAAATTCGTCGGTGATGATTTAATTAAACTGGTATAACTTCTTTATTTGATAATCGATTTCAATGAAAATGACACTGAATGTTAAGTGATGCCCATCACAATATAATCCTGAAATCTGCAATAAGATCGGATAAGCCATTTCTGAGCTTAGTGTGCGCAAATATACAAACAAACAGAGAAAATGAAAAATTGTTTTGGGTTGCGTGTATAAAGGCACCCCATTATCATTTTTTAAATATGATATG
>DWON01006985.1:0-13349 GCA_018251015.1 Phocides pigmalion okeechobee
GAACGCATCCGCTTCCATCCTTAAATAGAACTTCTGTTCTATTTCAGATTGGACGTGGTTGTCCATGGGCTGCACTGATCACTTAACATCAGGTGGCTTGCATGCCCGTTTATATGCTCATGCTCTATCACAATAAAAAAATATATATCTAAGCATGTACACAGAAATGTGATTGATAAGGTATTGAAGGGCTATCTACGGTTTTTAGCTACCAATACACATGTCGTCGCCTTCACAACTACCAACACTTAGAAATGGAATGAAACGTGCAATCTTCCACATAATATCTTTAGCATATTGTTACGTAAAAATATTTAAGGATTACGTGCTTACTCAGTATTTTGTACGAACGATAAACTTTTGAGTTTTAGCTTGTCCAATAAATAGATGCTGCATGTCTTTCTTGTAAGATACATGTCGCGTAGGACGCTCTTGTCTATAAATGCAGTGAAAAAAAGTTTTTCCTTGCCTTCTATTACTTTCTTTTGGCATGTCTTCAACAAAATAGGTCGGCCACTAGGTTCTCCAATAGCTCTCGGTAGTCTCGGTTCTTTATGTGGCGGAACGGCTCAGTTACGCTGGTAATCTGGGACCAATTATATGTACATATGTTTCGTAGCTAAGAATTTTTCTTCCTTCCGTTCTTTCTGGGAGTTTTAGTTTAGCCAATTCAACGCTAAAGTTTTTCATAAATCAACTTTTTAGTCCGATTAAATTAAAATTCGCTTCAATTCCGTGATGATGTTAGTGTAAAATCGTATATTCTGATGTTATCTGTAAATATTAATCAACAGTCAATATGACACGTGAGACTACATTTGACAGGGGCATAGTTTTATGCAGTGCGAATCTATCGTATTTTAATTATGTAATTAAGCCACATTAAATTAAGGCCTGCACATCCGAGCAACGTTCGTTAGACTAAATTCAGTCTACAAAATGTAATTAATAATTTTAATCAAGTTCCAAAATGGGATTGAAATTTTGTCACCTAATCCTGTATGTTTGGTTTGTTTTAGTGGTAAGAGAATATTTTGTATATTGTTGTGAGAATAGTTTGTATATTATACACAGTTACAATATTAGTTTTAATATAAATATCATTGTACAATTACATGGTAGAGGCGCTCTTATTGTTCAGCGATGTCCTATAGACAGCCTATGCTTGGATGAGATAAGATATAATATATATATCAAAGAGTAGTAAACAAGAGAAAGTAGTCTTGAAAGGTGGTAAAGGTGGACTGCGATCACTTAACATCAGGTAGTTTCTTCTTACATAAAAAAATTCGTGATCGCCTGATACTTTAACTATTTCAACAATTAAACTATCTGTTAGGCCTTACAATCAGCTTTCCAATTCCAATTTCCAATCGTACAACCACAAACACGACTAAAACCCCATCTGAACTCGAACGTAGATACGTTGCTACTTCTGAGGACTAAGATGGTCGCCTCGCTTCAAAGTGTTATCGGCATCCACACTACTCTAACCGAATCACAAGTAATGCTTCAAGGCGGATTATGTGGGCAGCGGTGGTATCTCCCCTGTCGAACTATAGTTCTCCCACCTTTAAAAATATTATAACACCTTGCAACAACAGTTACGTATTTGTATTCGTATTCAGGGCTCGTCAGACACAGCAGATCTGGATTCTTTGGACCCTGAGTTCAACCACGAGGACCGTTGGGTGTACCGGCACATGAGGCGTGATGGGGATGACGAGTGTGTCCGAGTCCACCCTACCACCAAGGATATCGTTAGACGTATCTACGCTATACTACCCTTATAAGATTTATTTTTAGGTTTTAGAACTATAGTTGGACTAGGGAAGCACTACTGCCGCTCTTAATCTGCCATGAAAAACTGTTGTGTTTTGGTTGAAACAGTGTTGTTGCCGGCTACACTTACAAGCGAGACGACGATCTTAGTCTTCAGGACACGCATCTACATTTGCACTCAGAAGTCCAATTCAGTTTACTTGTTAAAGATTTACTCTATTCTTTTTTGTAGAATTGAAATTGAAAATTAATTTGTTGTCAAGTATAACTGAGTTAACTATTGCCGCTCATGGACATTTGAAATCACCATAAATAGGATAAAAGTTTGCGGATCAACCATTAATGTTTTGCTGTTGAAAATTAAGTTGATGCATGTCCCTTTCCATACTGTTTCTCAGAATATGTTTATTAGAATCTGTTGTTATGAGGCAGGTAGTGTTACGGAAAGGTCCTACAATCCCAAGACTACATTTAAACAGCCACAAAAATAGGGCGCTTCGTTTTGTAGGACGATAGAGAACAAATCTGATAATGTTGAGTGTGACCATGTTAATTGGTCGTTGCTAGTCGCGGACGTTTACATTCAACCTTAAACAACTCCTATCTGATATCATACGTACTTGTGTCGCTATTTCTAAGAACTAACATTATCGCCTCACTTGTGAATGTACGCTACCCGTACTTCTCAAACATTTGCTTTACGGTGAATGGCGAGGATTATCTCAATCTATTAATAAGAGTAAATATAACTAACTTTAAAATTTACTAAACGTTTTGCGATACAAAACTTGAAGGTCACGAAAAGAAAATATATTCCGATATAAAAACACAATGTGCACTTTAAATAATTCTTACAGGATTTCGAGGGTAAAAACGTTTCATATTTATTCAACGGCCGGTCGTTTGGAGATGAAAGGGAGTGGCATAATGTTGGCTCAATTTAATGTAAATTAGACCGTTTACACTTAATGAAACATAAATAAGTGGACGCATACTATTATTACACTTGTGTTGCTTTACATAAAACTTTGGTGCCTCCGAAAATGGATATTGATCAATAATTAGCTAAAAATAACTTAATGATGTGAATTCATTCCCAAAACAATTATTCATTCCCAAAATAACTTCAAAACAAGTACATATGTTCAAACAATTAGGTTGACTTGAAAAATTAATATGCGTAAATTATGTCGATTTATATATGTATAATTTGCAGCTATGGGTATCGACACTCGTCAGAGTGATAAAATAAGTTCTTGTTTCCGAAACAAAAGGGTCGAAAAATCTCTACTTTAACCTAAATAACTTGTTTCTTTTTTATCGGTAGTTCAAGAAACAACAAAACGATATCAAGGTATGTCTTAATTTTTCCAATTCAAGACAGTTCGAAATATATTCCAGCTTTGACAGAGAACATTCGAATACGGCGTTCCTCCACAAATTTCGTGCCACCGTCCACGGTATGTCCGAAGGGGAAGTTCTTCTAGATCGCGAGGCTGCCTTCTACGCGTCAGTTCTCACTCCCCTGGTCTTTCTCCAACAGTATAGAGATACTTGGTGCTTGTTAGAGAGGGTAAGCTATTACATATGTTATTCAAAATGCTGTTAAAAAGTTGATGTAATGCTATATTTTTCCTCAATTGGTATTTATCAGGATAACGGGAAAGAATATTTCAGTGTTTTTATTTGAATAATGAGATTTAATTTAAATAAATATGATTTCAAATTTCCTAGTTCCATCGTGCAATACGACTGTACCAGATCTCGCATCCGACGGAGAAGCGATCTGCTCTCAAACTGTTGCAGAACTTTCAAGCTGTCAGTCATAAGGTATCTAATAATTAAGGATTAATTGGTGGTGGAACTGACCAGACAGGCTAACACTTTTACAATTCACCGTATTTCGTTTAAGCAGAGGTTACCGCGTATACAAAAGCGATTCGACTGTTCAAGGCCTCAGGAGTAGCAACATGACGCATGACGAATGATCTCAGATAGGATTTCATTCCTTTGTGGGTTTGGACATGGATATCAATGAGTTTATGCGAACACTTAACATAGAGTGAACTACGTACTCATTTGCTATTCATCTAACATAAAAAGAAATTACGTACCTAAGATTATTTGGTTTACGTAAGATACTACTAATTTCGAAATTTAGTTCATTAAACTCATCATCTAGATCAACCGTGTGTTCGAGTACGCTTTTCTGGGTACGAGAAAACATCTGGCATCTTGCTGTGAGACATTAAAGGATTTCAGCAAGTCTTATTATAATATTCTATACGAAAATCTATTGGAACAACTGCTATAAAACTTGTAGTGGTTGCACTCAAATTATTGCGGAACTTTGGGTCCGTGAGCCGCAGAGCAATAAATACCGTCCGGCTTGCCCGCATATTGACAGTTTGGAACCGCGCGGTATATTTATGGTGTTACACCTAAGTAAAACTAATATGTAGACATTGGACAATGTAGATTGATTTTTTATAGCGGTTGAGGAATAAAACTTTTACGTGTTAACACTATTTTCTCTCTTCTTGTTGACGTCTACTAAGTAATTATGTGTAGGAGATGTGCATGCAAACAGTATTTCCTGTGAAGTCGGCGGTCATTAATATGTTTAACTGAGAGGTGTCATCTCAACAGTATATGCTGTTATGTGCTTTTTAGGGACTAAGAAGTAACAGTTTAAGAGTAATGGCCCTTCAAGAGTTGAAATGTTGTGGTATAAAGAACCGTTGTGTACTTCTAAGATCTTTTTGTATAATGTATAGTTTTCGAAAGGATTTTAGTGGACATTTAAGGCAGACAGATATTTAAGGCAGAAGTGGAATTTTAAATAGAGAAAAAGAGAGCATAAGAGAAAAAGTGTAGCAATGTAAACGGTTTAAAAGTAGATAAACGTATACGTCCGAACGAAGATAAGACTCCAGTCGTGTTTATTGTTAGATGAGCTGTAGTGACCACTTATCAGCAGAAAGAACCTTTTCGACCATTTGCTACGATGATAAGTGTGACATTTGGAGATTTGCCGTTTTCCATTATATTTTAAAAAACGTTATTAATTCTGTTTGTTTAGGTGCAAGTCTTTGTCAGAGAGTTGCCAGGTCCACTGTCGAGGCCACGCACGACGACCGCGTCAGAACCAGATGAAGAGGAACTTCACGATAAGAAAGACATTAGATATCTGAAGGAGCTTATTAAAAATCTTGGTTGAGAGTGTAGATTTTTATTGTCTTCATGGTATAAATAACAAGTCTTTTCTTGGTGTGATTTTTTTAGGCCTTTTAATGTCAGTAGACTAAAACAGGATTAAAGAGTTGCGCGTTGTTATCCTTCTTCAGGAAAATGGTGGCCTCATGTGTAAGTGAGCCGGTGATCCATCTTTCATAGAAACGCAAGTTTTTACGCTATACACTGTGATGCTTTTATCTCTCCTTTTGGATTACAGTCGGTTGTACAAGTTATCCTTTAAATAATGAACTACAAAAAGTTTTGACTCAGCCAATTTATTAAAAACCAGCATTAACGTGGTTTATGCAGCAAAATATAAATTGTATACGTAATTTGGAAAATATTCCTTAAAAAGACAGCTATGTTAACTATAATTATATAGCTCAGTTCGAAGGAAATTAGCGCGATAATATCTAGCCTATAACGGGATAGAAGGTTATGACTTGTGTACAAAAGGGAAGGTGATTAGATCTGTAGTTTTCGCCTCGAATATAATACGAAAACATTAAAAAATGAACATTCTTTCACCATTAATAGTAGGGCTTCGTATGAATTTTCAACACGGCGGTGTGACACTCAAAATATTTAGTACACAGCGGTTGACGCGAAAACTAATCTAGCCCAAAACCGCATTGGTTATATAGTGGTCAGCTTTTTTACTAACAAATACCTGAGCCATAGAGTAAATAGCCGCAGAATATTTAAAGAATCATGGATCTTTATGGTATGAAATCATTACTATTCATCATTGAAATATTACTTCTTTGACCTTTGTATTTCGGTTTAGGTAGCATCTTCAAGACATCAAACATCTGCCTTATTAAAACAATGTAGCCTTGGTGTGTTCTAGTATGAAGGGGTATACATGAGCACTTAATCGAGTCCTCAGAAGTAGCAAATCATAATTCTTAACCGTGTCTACGATATTTACTTTAAGAAGTATTCCTGTTATTTATTGAGTGGATTACTGCCCATTGGTAACAATAACTATTTCCTATAAGATTTATTACAAAAGAACAGTTAAAAATATATTTACCATCATAGGTAAAAACGGCTGCCTAACTCTCAGATTTTAATTGTCGATATTTAATTGCCGGTATCTTATCGTCCTATGGTGCGAAAATTTATCGTCGTAAGTAGATGCGTAGTTATTCCTAAAGACTAAAATTGTCTCCTTGATTGTAAGCTTAGTATACTCGGTAAGTATATACAGAGATTCGTTGTTATTCCTATAGACTAAGATTGTCTCCTTGCTTCGAAGCTAAATATACTCGGGATGAATGTTACCTTTTGTATAGTTACGTGTTCTTCGCCCGGAGTGATAAAAGGTGAAATGTTCCCGGCAGCGTAGCCTCGTATTTTCTATTACGATGCAGCCGCAAAAATTGACTTTTTGTATCACGCTATCTTACCTACATTGTTTCCTCGATGCGAATATAGTGTATGCTTGCATTTTTCTAATATAGCAGATTGAATTTTGAGCAAAAATTGTTTGAACAGAAAATGCTGAATTTAGAATATTGGAAAGTATTTTTGATTAAACTTATTTGGAGCTATTTCTGTGGGAAAAACAGCAAACGAATATGCAGGTCTCCTAGTATTAAGTGGTCGCTGCTGCCCACGGATAACGACATGCAACCTCGGACAGGGCAAAGTCCTATGTGAGATCGCATGTAGATGTTTATTTAAACTCAGATTTTTTTCAGTTTTCCTAAATAAAAATTCAATAACGGTAACGCGCACGCAACTTTTCGAAGTTTATCCTAATCATTTTTAGGTCAAACGGTCGCTTGTCATTCTCGGTAAGTTTTTGAAACCTCACTTACGTAGTCACGATGACAGAATGTCAATGACTTAATAATATCAAGTGAAAAGTGAAAGAATTGTAATATACGATTTTAAAAGAATATCATCTCGGAATTAATACATTTTACTATATAACGGATACTCAGTATTCACGCTTTTTAATTACCGATATTTCGATATTTGGCTTATGATCACGGCTTAACTTATTCAATTTATAACAAGCGTTAATCGTGACTCCCCGTGACTATTATATAGCAAAGAAAAAAATTGATAGAATTGTAGTTTGACAGGGTATCATCCCCATTCTTATAACCCCTAATAACTCTTGGGTTTCGGTTGGAAATGTAGTTCCCGGTGGTAGAAACCGTAGTGTTTAGAATGTAGCCACAGTATTAAAATGTGAATCGCTTACATGCAAAATGGGGCATTCTATTACGAGAAAGTCGCGAAAATTTACTTTTTGCGTCACTTCATTCTACGTACATCGTTATCTTGAATATGAATTCTGGAGACGCTACTGACAAAATATTTCCTTTTTAACCGATTTCATGGCACATTATATATGCTTTTCTATTCTATTCTATATCCTTATATCTAATTATAATCTTTAATCTAGTCTATATATGAATTATGTGAAACCCATCATCTCTTTTTTATTATTTTTACCCAAAGGTTTAAGATCGTCTTTTGTTTACACTTCTGTATTTTGTCATTGTCACCCATATGTGTTACTTCTTCAATATATTGTTGTACAATAAAGTATCTTTATATTAGTACTTTCGCAGGAAAAGGTTGGCGTTTGATGCGTACATGATAGTTCTAGCAACCGTGATTCGCGTTCTTATGATGACTCTGCGTTCAATTGCACTTTAAAAATACAGGATTTAGTGATGGTAGCGATCTTGCATCACATATTGGCAGCTTGCTGCTTCCAGTCGCGTAACCAATAGCTGGTGAATTTATCCAAATGACCTAATTGCCCCGATAGGCATTTTGACATGTGCGATGTGGAGTGTTTGGTCGCTGTACCTAGCTTTCGAAGTGGCTTTGATAAAAAAATAAAATATTTCAGTGTATTGTTGGCGCATCTTTAGTCTAGAGAAATAAGCTCCAGTTTAGTTCCGTCTCCTGGAATGTTGGTCCGATCTAATATATGAGCGTCGCAGTGAAAGTGTTAAGTATGATAACAAATATAGGTATAAAGTCCTAATCATGTCTATCTTTAAATTAATAATTGATATTTTTTAAACAAAATGTTCAAAATACATTTTTTTGTTTATAGTGAAAGAGTAATTAACGGGCATGCAGGCTACCTGATGTTAAGTGGTCACTGCAGCCCATGGACAACCACGTCCAATCTTAAATAGAACAGAAGTTCTATTAATGTACGGGATGTTAGATGTTATATTAATGTACAGGAATGGTCTAATGCAGACAGACTTCACACATCTTGAGAATCAATTATGTTTTACCTTCACAGTTAATATAAAACATAATTAAATTCACACATCTTGAGAACTTCTCTCATCCGTGCTATATATCTACCTTCACAGTTAAAATAAGCCTACGAATTTACAGTTCACACATCTTGAGAACTCCTTTTATCCGTGCAATTATGTTTACCTTTAAAGTTAATATAAGCCATAATTAAATTCACACATCTTGAAAACTCCTCTTATCCATGCAATTATGTTTCCCTTCACAGTTAAAATAAGTAATAATTAAGTTCACACATCTTGAGAACTCTCATCCGTGCTATTACGTTTCCCTTCAGTTAAAATAAGCCATAATTAAATACAAGTCCCATTTTTTGCTCACAAGTGTATACACGGTTAGGTTATAAACTAATACACTTTGGTAGTCAGGTAACTCATCGGGGTGTGTGAGACGATCTATGCTACCACATCAATGTATCTATTATGTTTCACAACACAATATATAAGCTAACAATTGTGCCTTGGTTGGTCTTAGTTGTATCCCTGTTAGGGACCAGAATAGCAGTTAGAATCTCTTGTGTATAAGAGGAGACTGAAGAGGTCTTCTGGAGTCGCGAGTCGAGGGCTTGAGTAGTTCTGCAAATCAATCCCGGGAAGGACATTGGTGTGAGTCCCATACTGATGTAGGTGTAGACAGGTGCCCGAGGAGCCGGAGACGAGAGTAAGGAGTATAGAGAGCCTGGTGTGCTCTACAGGCACAGATGGAGGCAACCAAGGGGTTTTTAATGGATGGAAATCTCATGTTACCCGGAATCTTCCAAGTATTAGATCTCCCTAAAGTATAAAATGTTCCTAATAGTACTAAGGTTTTGTAAGGTAGAATCGACTCAAAGATATCTGATAAGTAAGAGTACTTTTCTCAGAAAGAGCACTGGGGCTCTTAAGAAAACCTTCCTTCATAACCAGCAATGCATTGGCGACTCTTGTGTCATTTCAAATGTCCATAGGCAACAAAGTCGTAAGTGTTACTACACCTGAAGACTAAGATGGTCGCATTCCTATGTCAAATGTGCAATCGCACCTCTTCAACTTTACGAAGGATTATGAACGCAGCAGTGGTACCTCATGATTAGAACTATAGTTCTACCACATATGAAGTGTACCACGTTATATGTGATATTAATATAAAAACTGTAATTACAAGCGTTTCTTTAAAAAAGACAGACGAGTAAGACCAACCAAGGCACTTTGTGTACAGTGATATCTTTGCTTATAACAACTATTGAAAATTGAACTCTCAGCTCATTATGGGAACCTATACTGCGTGGACACTATTAAAACATTATTATTATTAGCTAACAACTAAACAGGATAAAAAAGGTAAAAAAAAATTATTCAGAGATTCGGCATTATACAGGATGTTTACAAACTTTGAACATGACAAATTGTTGAACATTGAACATGACAAGTGGGAAATAACATACAATACACATTTTTAAAATAAAATCAATCCATTGAATTTTCAATGATATAAAAATATCTTGTTTTTAATGACAAGTTTGCGCACATCCTGTATTTACAGACATGTTTAGCAACAAACCTGTCAATGACAAATACCTATTTTCTCGTAAAACATAAATTAAAAATGACAGAAAAACGTAGATGAGGAATCTTTGCCACTTCTTTCTGGCGTTATGAAATTTAAGACTTTTTTCCTTTTACTAATAAAGAAAAGTATAGCCATTGCTTAGTCAAACATTAGCTCCTTTACTAATAAAAAAAATAAACAATTTATCAGTAAAACATGTTAAAACTGTATTCGGATAAAGTCGTCAATACTTTCTGATATTTGTGTATTTGATGGTCTCCAGAGGATGGTAGGTATTAACTAATAAATTGTTTAACTTGTTTTATTAATAAAAAGGGTTTTATATCCCTGTCAGACTTTATCATAGTCAGATGTCAACACAATCAAGAATGTTATTTATTTTAGTAATTGTTTAACAATTTTACTAGTAAAAGAATATAATGTCAAATATAGATTGTAATTTACATTTAATGCATTTCTCTGAGGGTGTTTTTTTTTTCAAAATATTATTAGTAAAAATGTTAAACAATTGATTGCATAAATACTATTTCTATCCTTATCAGACGCTGTCAGTCATAGGTATTAGAAAATGTAAATTTTTTGTAATCCAAATAACTGTTTTGCTTTTTTTATTAGTAAAGTGATTATAATACCAAATTAAGATTGCCAGTAACATTGATTACAACTCACTTGAAATAATTGATTTTTAAAATTGATTGATAACTTTTAATTTCCACTCATATAACTAGTATTATATGCTAACACACAGCTGGGGCCTCTCCTCAAAAAGAGGCCTTATTTTAAGGGTGTTAGAACACATTTTTATATGCATTGCATGGCGTTAGTCACCTCTGTTTGAACGTTTCATAAGATTTGTTTTACACAATTCCAATAATATTGCCATATATAATATAATTTAATTATTGCTTATTTACTTAGTACCAGATGACTTATATATAATATAACGTCAAGTTTAGTTATCTATTCACATAATATTTTTTTCTATTAAAAAAATATATGTGACTCTGTTTAGAATATGTTAGTTATTAGGCCCGGTAATATATTGTATACGTCTGGCAACATCTGCTTATTATGCTTAATTTTAAGTTGTTAAGACATAAATTGTAATTTATTGCATTAATCTACAACCCTAAGTGGGGTTGCTATGAAAAAAACTTACATTTCTAGTGTGGCCGCTATAAAATTGTAGCGTTGCTTGAAAGAAAATGGTGAAAGTTTGTGGTTTCATTATTGGTATGTTACATTGGTGTTTCTTATATGTTCACTAGAGTCTTTAGGGCACTTGAGGGTTAGCCTTCCCGCTTAATGCTCGGCATCTGCGGTGGGGGCTCGGCCAGGCCTTTGACCTGTAGACACAAATCATAATGTCAATAACTAATCATGTTTTAAATAGAAGAAGTTTAAGGTATGGTAAGGTAATATATTTTTTCTACTGGTTGACAAATATCATACATTGGTGACTGTGGATTCACTGTGTCCATTGCAGGTCTTGGTCATTCTAAGCAAGCGAACCCAACTCGGTTCTATGTAATGAAGGTGCAAATAAATATACTGATTTGCAAGACATATGGTATGTTATTCTAAAGTGGAGTTTTAAAAGAAGTTATGGATGTCAATTAATGCCCTTTATCCATCAACAATTTAGGAACAATTTTTAGGCATCCTAAAAGATTTCACAGGAATCTTAATACATGCATATTCTTCTACATTAACCTATTAGCATATACTGCCTCCTCTTAGAAAGGTTAAATGAAATGAGAAAGTCTAAACCGAAGTCCATCATGGCGGCCAAATTGGTTGTATTATACCCTTTTAAGAACTTTATGAAATATTCTCATGCATATAGGTTTCCTCTCGGTGGACCTAGGACTTAGTGTAGAAGGCCAGAAACTTAAAAACTGTCCTGTCACTGTTGCATACAAACATTAAACTTTCAATAGGTATTTTGAGTATGACAGAGTGCTTTCAGCTTCCCCAGTTGTTGGATGGGGTTCGTGCCCAGCAATGATACATCGACGGACTGCAGTCATGTCTCGTGAGCATTGCTTACCTTAAGCCGAGCAGCAGTCTTCAAGAATGCAGGGAGTTGTTCCTGCGATACATTCACTTCACCCGCATACATAAACTCCAAGATCGCTTGCAAGTGGAGATATGATACGTCCTTCAAGATTATTATTGGATGTTTTGAAGGATTCTCCTAAAATGAAATGGTTATTATAACATGATAACTTATTTATTTATTGGGGCATCATAAGTTATAGTAGGTATTCTTTCATGTAGGCGACATGGACTTACTGTACTAAATTATTACAAGTAGACCAAAGCACGTAATAGTTATATTATAACATAAATCAGGAGTTCTTAAATAAAATAAAAAATGAAACAGAACCTTAAAGTGCTGTGTGCAAAGTAAATTCATTGGTTTTAACTAACTTTATATAAATTGAAAAGCTTTAAAATCCCTAATGTGATAGAACCCATGTCATTCAACTTGAGAAGTATTTATAACACCTATTTAGATCCTGAAACAGTTTATGCATAGCAAACTGCATAATAAGAATTGTTTGTTTATTTTTCTTTTTTTATTTTAAAATGCAATTATTATAAAATGCTCCTTATAACCATGTCGCAGTGTAAAACTCCTTTCACCGCTTCTCCAAAACTAATCACCTTATGAATCAGTGTTAGGTTATTGACATTCAAAAAGATTTTCAATTTTGTAAATAATCTAATTTGAATATAGTTATTTTGATTTATATTTCGATTTTATAAGTTATAATTTATAAATGTAATTTAAAATCATCTCATATTCTAAATGATCACATACAGCTAAGCAAATGAGGAAAAATAGTAAAAATATTAACTTATCTAGCTTAATTCACATTTAATATTATAGGAGTTTGTGATGAATAATGTAAGTCTCTTATTGTTTACAATGAAACATAAATTAGCAAATAAAAGATTATATGTTTTGATAATTAAGAAAGAAATAACAAAATTAGTAAAAAAATAGTTGTATAAAACAGATACAGGCGGATTCAAAATCACTCATGAATCAATAATCACTTTTTTATCTGAGAAGAGTAGTAAAAGAGCATGTAAGCCTGATGGTAAGTAATTGCTGCAGCCTACAGACATCCACATACAACCTTAAACAGTTTGTAGTCCTATTTGAACTCGTATATAGATTTGTTGTAATGCCTGAGTGCTCATCATTATCTTCCAGAGATTTACAGTTTGAATCCTTTCATTGCAAAATTCAAATTCAAATATTTCATGTCATTATAAACTATTTACAGACACCTATTGAATGTCAAACACACATTGTTAAATCAATTCATCATATTTGAGCACCTGTAGACTTATTGTGAAGGAGTATGAAACGGGCATGCAAGCCACCTGATGTTAAGTGGTCACTGCAGCCCATGTACAACCACGTCCAATCTCAAATAGAACAGAAGTTCTGTTTAAGGATGGAC
>DWON01006986.1:0-13343 GCA_018251015.1 Phocides pigmalion okeechobee
GAGATTGGACGTGGTTGTCCATGGGCTGCAGTGACCACTTAACATCAGGTGGCCTGCATACCCGTTTCTTACTCTTTTGCAATAAAAAAGGTATATTTTTAAGTACCTAGATAAATAGTTATACATTTTACACCCAGACAAAGAATAAAAATTCCTGCTCCGGCCTAGAAATCAGTCTCTAACTACTAGATCAATGAACACCTTAAAAGGAAATGAAATAAATAACTTACAGGCGGTTGTGTTCATGTGGTATGGCAAAAAGTACAATGGCCGTATTCGCTTGCTGAAAAGAATGACAATTCTATGGTTGAGATATAAACCAACCCGCATCTTATCATCAGCATCAATAAAATATAGTACCTACTAATTATTTGAAAAATACATATATTGTTTTTTACAAGCCAGGTGTATACAATTTTAAACTGATTTTATCGCGGAATCCATATATTATGTTATATAACGGTACTCACGATTAACGACTTTTGATTTTTAATTGCCAAATTGTTCGAAATATCGGTAATTAAAAATCAAAAAACGTTAATCGTGAGTACCCGTTATATAACATGATGTATGCCAGGCGTACTAATGCCTAGATGCACCTATCATATACTATCCTACGACATGGCATACAATCTAGTACGTTAGTTTGTACAGAGGTACTCTTGCCGACTACACTTACAAATGAAGCGACCATCTTAGTCTACAAGAGAGTTCAGAATGAATTCAGATATAACTTTAGATATGACTAGAGTCCTTTTTGATGTTGAATGTTATTGTCCACATGTTAGAATGACCACTTAACACCAACATAGGTAGCTTTCACATTCACTTATTACTTTTCAACATAAAAATCTCCTTTGCTGTTTATATGCTCTAAAAAACTAAAACATACAGTTTAACCGTAAACATAACAGAGCAGTTGAAGTTAATCCAACGCCTTTGACAGGAATGTTTGAGTTTAATCCTTTCGAATAAATAAATCGTATATCGTAGCTGCGATCTGGCATACGATTCATATACCCATGATTCAAAGCGCGTTAGAATTTATTGATTTTCATATTTTCCTTTCATCTTAACCCCAACATAAATATTTGTCTCTTTGCAAAGACACGTACGATTTTATCTGTATTTTCGTAACTTGGTATATGAAGAAGAGTATCAAAACCGTATTACGTAACTTCACTATATCGGCCTGCTTACAGAGACATCCGCGTTTGTGTCACGACCATGCAAAAAAACTAGATAACGAGTTTTAAATTTCAGAATTCTACACTATGTCTTCGTCTTTTCTCGTTTTTCAAAATGTGTATCCTGACACTTATAATAAGGAATCCTATAGCAATCCTACGCCTATATTTACGTAATTTTATAATAGTGAGAATCGCCACTATTTTTAGCTGAAATCCTATCTGAGCTCGAACGTACACACGTTGCTAGTCCTGAGGACTAAGATGGTCGCCTCGCTTCAAAGTGTAGCCGGTAACCACATCTCTCCAAGCTAAACAAGTAATGTTTTACGGCGAATTATGGGAGCGGCGGTGGTACCTCCCGATAAAACCATAGTTTTAGTCGGAAAACCATAGTTCTCCCACCTTTAATTGCAAGTATTATCTTAATATGATAATTAAACCTTAAATATTGCATTTAATATATGTATAAGTGTATTCCTATGATATATAAGGCCACTCTCAACATAAAATATTGAGGTACGTTATATTAAATGCCAAATAAACGACCCACTCTAAAACAAAGTTCGAAAGGAACCTTGTATGTTATAACTTTGAAAGAGCCTTCGAGACTTTCATATGACAATATTTTCATCTTAAGTTTTAAAGAAGGATCGTTTAAGCTGTCTCAGCTTTAAGTGACGTAAAGTGCATATTGGATGCTGAGAGAGAATCGCTGAATTTTATGCGATTTGATGACACTTCCCTTGAGACACTTAGTTTAATATATGTACGTGTTTTATTTTATGCAAAGTGTCTTTAAAAGTAAATTTAAGTTCGGACTGAAAAAAAATGTTCAACATTTTTATCATTATGGTCACTACCTACTATCACACTACTAGACGGAACTTCTTTCAGAATGAGTAAGGCCATAATTCACTACCATATCCAATTGGACTTTAGTCGACTTTACACTACTTTGAGATTTTATCGCGATATATTGGACATATTCAGATTTTTAACGAATCAGGCCCTGGGACTTCTTTTTAAAGTTATGTTGAAACGATATTACTAGTAATACACGTATTATACTTAATTTTTCCTGATCTATGGGCTCAAAATTTGTATGTACACGTAAGTTGCACCTTATGAGTGCTGATGATTTATTTAATTCAAAATCTAAAACCCAAGCCAACAAACCCCTCATAAAATGTTCTATACTAATTTACATGTAAATGAACGTCGATGCCCACAACCATTTCATAGCACGTTATCATGGATTCGCTATTGTGCCACTGCTAGGATCGGCCATTCATCATGAGAAACATTGTTCATACCATGTTCAAATGCGGATTGGTAAACATCATAGTTTTGAGAATTTTTGATGAACTATTCTTCCAAGAATTTTTAAAGGCGGGATAACTATAGTTCGAACGGAAAGGTACTACAGGCGCTCTCATAATCCGCCGTAAAGCATTACTTGTGTTTCTGTTGGAGAGTTGCAGTTGCCGGCTACACTTCGAACGCATTTACGTTCGAACTCAGATAGGATTTCAAACTTTTGCGACTGTTTAACATCAGGTGGTTTGGATGCTCGTTTGCTAATCTTATCAGATAAAAAAGCTGTATCTTACCTGTTTCATTCCATCTAATGACGATCCACTTTCTCAATAATTAAACTGTACGTAACATTATCAATGAACATTCGAGTTACCTGATGGAAACGGTCACTATCATCTACGGATATTTGCAACTGCGGCAGAATCATCAATGCTCCGACGGCTTTGACTTCAACCTCTTTTTGAGGTTTTTTATAGAACTCCATATACTAAAGCGTTCGGGAAATACCTCAAGAGTTAGTTCGTTACATACCTTATAGGTATACGATAAAAGCGTAAATCTTGAATGTAAATTATAAACATTTTTAGATATTCTGAACACGAACAATCAAAATAAGAAGTGAACGCGCGTTGTGTTTGATCATACAATTAATATTTAATATATCTCTAACATCTCTTGTTAAAAAGCTCTAAAGGGTTCAAAAGGAAGGTTTCACTCGTTTGCACAAAATGCTTAAGCAAATTCACACATAACAGAGTTATTTCGTAAGCGTTACATCCACAAAGATTTCGATCGCTGCGGGGCTCGGGAACAAAGGTCCGCTAAAGAGCAACTGTAATTAATATTTAGCTCCATTGCTTTGTTGGATTTAGCAGTTAAACCATGTAACTCCTTTGCGAAATATTGTCTACATAGTTACGAGTAGAATAGTGTAATTTACCACCGATTAGCTAATACTTTTAATTGTAAAGGCAGTATTGTAGTAATCTAGTTGTAATATTCCGGTCTGTCTCTCGAAATTCGAAACTCTTTCTCCAATATATGCTATCTGCATTTTAGAAATTAATTATCATTTGCTTTAACGATGAAGAAAACATTGTGAGGAAAACAACATGCCTAAGAGGTCTCCGTTCAGCTCAGGAAGTCGACCAACCCACATTTAACCAACATAAACGACTGCCTGGAATAAACGGCACAATCTTTCACATTTGGGGTACAAACTTTAATCGAGCAGTGGGATCATAATGAACTAATGTTAATAATGAGAACCCTTTTAAATCTGGTTGCACATGCTCATGGACTGAGGAACTAACAAACATTCATGCTTCTTTCACGTCAATAAAGACACAAAACACGAATAGATAACATTATCTTTATAAACCAAACCTATATTCAACCTTATTGCTTCGTGGTTACCTAATTACAAATGATTTAACCTCCAAATAACGAAATGGACAGTTAAATTCTAGTTAACTGTCGCTCGTAATGTGGAGTACAGAACACTCACCGCAACCATTGCTATAGGAATCCTATTAACTGGGGACATCTGTGGTTGTACTTTTTCTGTAATTTGTCCTATGTTTGACGATTGGTTGAACTATATTTCGGCCGGGAAATTACGACCATCGCTCTCATAATCCGCTGTAATGTAATTAGTATTTTGTTAGAGATGTATGATTACCTTGATATACACTTACTGATGATACACTAAAAAGCGAGCAGACTTTCGATAGTGCGCCTGGGAGCCAGTTTATCCCCTTATCTCCCCTTCCTATCCCCTTGTGATGCTTCTTACAGCGTTTTTCTTGGAACCGGTGGGCTTTCCATACATCGTTGATCTCGGAGGCATGGTGTATTGGCGCAGGGGCCTGGGAGATCCGGTGATCCAATCTGAATGCCGTCCACCAACACTTTGAGACGGCAAAGCCGCTTACCATTACAAAGTGTATAGGGATTGACATCTCGGTTAACGTGCATTTTCGGACTCATCGGTGTCAAGGCCAAGTTGGCGTCCAAGAAGCTGGGCGTCTTAAACAGAGCCAAGCAGTACTTCAATGCGGAGCAACTCCTTCTGCTTAACAAGGCACAAGTGAGACAACACATGGAGTACTGCTCGTATCATTGGGCAGGAGCGCCACAGTACCAACTGAATCTATTTGACTCTGTACAGAAATGCGCGATTTGAATCGTCAACAACCCTAGGATCACCGACCGGTTAGAACCGTTAAGCCTGAGAGGGTACATAGGTTCCCTCTATGTGTTCTACCGACGTTATAATGGTGAATGTTCCTAAGAAATGTTTGACCTGATACCTACGTCTCTATTCTTCCATCGCACCACTCGCCGAAGGATGAGGTTTCATCCACATCTACTGGACTCGTGGGGGCCCTCTACGATTCGATTTCCACGGTCATTTTTGCCACGGACTTGCAAGATGTGGAATGAACTTCCTCCTGAGGTATTGCCGGAGCGCTATGACATGGGGCTCTTCAAAAAAGGTGTAAAAAGAGCTCTCCTTCAAAGCCAGCAATGCATTGGCGATTCCTCTGGTGTTGCAGATGCCCATAGGCGACGGTGATTACTTTCCATCATGCAGTCCATCTGCCTTTATCGCTAGGCTAACATATAAAAAAGACTGTCTTAGTCTTCAGGATTAGTAACATGTTGTACATATGTCCAATAATAGAATTGTAGTTCTGTTAGAAGTTATATCAAGACGTAGACAGGTTGCAGCGACTATTTAACATTTGGTGACCGACATGCTCGTTTTTTGCTCTTTCCACGTTCCCTATTCCCACGTAAAAAAAACATAAGCAACTAACACATGTGATAGTTAATTCTGAACACATCCTGTCCCTGTCCATATTGTCGTTCCCGGATATCCGGTGAAAAGGTATTATGTTTCGTAATGTCTCTTGAACATCCGCAACAAAAGGTTCAATAATATTCTAGTAGATTTCATTGCGATTTTCTTTTATGAAGTTGAAGTAGCAAACGAGCTTGCAGTCCACTTCTTGGGTAATTATTACTTCCACTCATGGATATGTAACTAAATCCATAAAAAGTAGGTATCTTATGTAATGTCAATCTCATATACTTAGTAACGCTAGAGGACTGAGGTGGTTAAATTATGTATAATTAAGCGATTACACCTTTCCACGGTATTGCAAGAACTACTTGACGCTGAAATGAGTGTGGCAGTGGTAACATACCGATCTATGTGAGGAGAGTAGCTAACTAGTATGCATACCACATGATGTTAAGTGGTCGCTGCAGTCCATAGACATCCTTTTACAACCTCCAACAAGACTGAAGACCTGAGGACCTTAGAAGCGTTTCTACTTTTGAGGACTAAAATGGTCACCTCGCAAACTGAAATGCAAAAGTCGCTTTAAGGTGAAAGATGAGAGCGGGGATGGTATCGCTCCCATCGAAATTCCTCTCTCTATCTTTTAATATAACATGATATTGTCAAAATTCTTTATCGTTTGCCTGTACTGACAAAGCTACATATGATTCTGCCAAATAGTAGCAGTGTTCTGGTTGAAGAGAAAGAAATTCATTTTTGCTCAAGCGTCATTAAATAGATAAAGCATAATTCTGTTAGATTTCCATGGACAACAGCATCCGCTTTACATGAGGAAAAACTTTTACTTGATGCCTTCTTGAAAACTATTTCATAAAATACCTGATGAATGGAAGCCAATCACAGTACAGTACAAATTTACTTTTGCTCAAGCATTATTAAATAGATATAAAATCTGTTAGAGATTTCCACGGAGAGCAGCGTCCGCTTTAAAACAGGAAAAAACTTTTTCTTGATGCGTTCTCAAAAACTATTTCACAAAATAGTTACTGTTAATAAAAGCTAATGAACATAATACCTATGAATACCCGATGAATGGAAGCCACCACAATACAGTTCCTGTAACGTCGATAACTGAGAAAATGACTACCGGAGTCAAACCGCTTCGTTAAGTGATTTTCTTAGGGTGTAGTGAGCCACTAATGGACGAAACAGTTAGTGTAAGGCTTTTAGAGCTGTTTACACTTGTAGGCGTTCTTTTGTAATGATAAAGACGTTTAAAATTCACCTTTTTTCATTTCTTTACGTCTTTGAATATTACTTAAATAGCAAACAAACAGAGGATGATAAGTGGTGTCTGCAACCCATGGACATTGACGCCAACCTCAATCATGACTGAAGTCCTATATTGTATGAATAGTTGAAATAAATGTCCAAGCAATTTTTGTATAGCAAAATATATTTATTACTTTTCACATTTACACACAGATAATTATTACTGATTTTATTAGATCGTGCCTATATACATACATATGTACGTTTGCTTGAAGCCAATGTAATATAACACAATACTAATACGTTCTAAATAGAAACCGAACCCTTTATTTCCGCAGTCAGGGTCTAACCACCGCCGATGTATCACCGCTGCCCTCATAATCCGCCTTAAAGCATTACTTGTGTTTCAGTTGGAGAGGTGCAGTTTCCGGCTACACTTTGAAGCGAAGCGACCTTCTTAGTCCTCAGGAGTAGCAACGTATCTACGTTCGATCTCATATAAGACTTCACGACTACTTATGATCAGGTGGTATGCATGCTCGTTTGCTAATCTTCTCATATAAAAAACACTACACCAAGAGAGTTATAAGCAATACGCAACGCTGTCATTCATTCATATTTCGTTCATAACTTCCATAGACGGCAAAGTGACGCCGTGTGACACGACAACGACCAAACAAAGCGTTCGGAGCACTCCCAACTCTATTTGCATATAAAGTAGACTCAGTTTTTGAGGAAACAACATCTATATGCGATCGACATCATCACGATGCATGAAATATGCGGCTATTTTTTCAAATCTACTAACTTAATTTTTACCTCTTAAGACATTATTACTACTCAATATATTGGTCAAATGTTAGAAGGGAAAAGGAAAATGTAATTAAGAAATCGCAATATCATTTCTCAGACCTACACAATGATGCGCGATATACCTATGTGCGCTGGATGTCAAAACCATCTCAAGACTCTTTTTGTCAAGAACGCGTAGGTAGCTATAAAGTTGCAATTATTATCCAATACACAAGTGTACGATTCTTTGAAACTGTGAAAAAATCAACGCAATCAAAATGTACAGCCGTTTATGACGCGTATTTGGACGTAAGCGAATAAAACCTATAGGGAGTATCCCGTTGACCTAAAATCGTGGAACTTTCAAAGAGCTATGTTTTATAACACAGGTAAAGTGAAAAATTAGACAACCTGAATTATGTAATTTCAACATAAAAAGATGCGAAATCCTCTTCTGTGCACGAATAATTACCTCCACAATTCAATTCAAATATTTAAGTTATTATAAGGTAGACTTAATAAATGTCAGAGTTACGATGTAAAATGAATTGACTTGGAGCGCCGTGTTCGCTAAGGTTGAGTGGAAGAAAATACCGGCAGAGAATCTCTCAGTACTATTTAAAAATCTGACATTAATAACACACGCGTTACACTTAACATAATTGTATAGCAATTCAATGATCACGTCTACTTTCTAAATTTCGTTAATGCTAGTATTGTGCTAATAGTCGTCGAGTAAAATAGCTATGATATGCTTCCATATGAACAGGCGAAAAAACAAAATCATTTTTATTTAGTTCTTTAGCTACGAAACCCTAAAAAGATGAATACATGAATAGTACACAGCTAGTTCCTAACATACGTACTTATTGTGATGATAGTAGTATCAGAAGATAAGAAATAAAAAGTGAAAAACGTATAAAATTAAGTAACCTAAGTATTGGAATCTCATACGAGTATGTATAATTTTAAAAGAAAAATCCGTGAGTTTTTTAAGATTATTACTGAAGCGAAGTATTGAATTACAAAACAGGCGGATCTCGAATCCGACCCTTGACCCGATCTTTTCGAGCATATAAGTACGAACACAAAACACCGACTTCAATAATTCTCGAGATACTCTCCATAATACCCTGCTATTGTCCGAAGTTTTAACAAAATATTATATCTCATATTTCATCGTATATTCCCAGAAAAACATGATGTTATTTCTCTTCAATATTGATATCGTTCCGAATGTGTTATCAATACCGAAAAAGATTTTTTATGATAGTGTCAGTGACATTTTTGAAGTTGACAAAGAAATCTAAAGTCTTCATGAGCATGAGGATGTAATTATTGCTGCCCATGATCATATATACAGTGTCATATATTAATTATAACTAACTTTTGGAGGGCACCGTATATGTGACAAACTTCGTATAGAAATGGAGTCCTACTTAATATCGATTACAGCGGCGTTGTTATTCTATGAACCACCATGGAACATCTCGCTTTTCTCTCACTTCGTCTTTCGTCTTACTTCCTAACGGTCTTTAAAAACAGAAATAAGCGAAATAGTGGAGTTGCAAGCAAAGCTATAAATTATACGTAAATATTATAAAATTTACATATGGTATATTATGAAATTATTAAAAAATACAGTGACCTACATTTAGGGGAGAAAAAGAGCTATTTTAAACGAGAACGGGTCAGTGGTTACATCTCATGCATATTCATTTTATCCTGAGACAAGATAACGTCTGAAACATTAATTTCCACAATCTACATGAAGCAACAAGTTATCATTCATTTTACTACATAACGGCTTGTATAATAAAATTTATAATGTATAAATTCCATGAAGACCTTAATTCAAAAGGTGGTAGAGCCGTTAGAGCACGCCCGGGGCGGTACCACTGTCACCCTCATAACCCGCTGTAAAGCAACATGTTCTTCATGTATTGTGTTTAGGTTGCGGAGGTGTGGTTGCCGGATACACATTATTGGAGGCGACCATCTTAGTCCTCAAGAGTAAGAACGCATCCGTGTCCATACTTAAATAGAACTTCCGTTCTATTTGAGATTGCACGTGGTTGTCAATGGGCTGCAATGACCGCTTAACACCAGGTAGTCTTCATGCCCGTTTCTTACTCTTTCGCAATAAAAAAAAAGTTTAAAACGGTGTAACTTATCGTTCATTCGTTTATTATCATATGAAGTGAGGGTACAAATTCTGTGGCGTTTTTATTATTCCTTTAATTCTACGAATAAATACATTTTCATTAGGAATTTATTGATAATTATAGAGTGATTGGAACAACCTTACTTATTTTACAAAAATATAATTATTTTTAAACTTTCGTGTGGTTGCTTCCATAAAAGTCCTAAAGTATTTTTTTTAATTTCATGGTGTATGTACACGTGATAATTTCAAAAATAGGTGTTATATAAATAGGGTTTATTTCACAAAATATGTGCTCCTTTCTTGTTATAAACTGTTTTGTACTACAATGGCTAAAATTTGATGCATTCTACATACCTATATCTACCACATATGCGTACTATACATATGTATATATATATTTCTTTAACAACACGATATGCATCCGTACTACGCAGGCTTCAAACGTTCGGGGTATCTATTATTTCATACTATAGAAACGCAGTCACCGCCACACCTATTCTCTGTTCCTCCATAGAAGCTATATTTACGCTTTTATATTCTGATTTGAATGGTGGAAGCCTTAATTACGCAGTGTTATCTAACCATAATGATTGCGACAAGTTTCAAGGGTTCCTATTTGAAATATAACGCGTTCAAGTTTCGTTGGTCTGTTTCACGCAAATCTTCGTAAATTCGGAGCTAATTGCGACGGAAATTTTACGCAAAGACAGGACTCTTCAAGGAGTAACATAGTATTTTTTTATGTGAGCAGAGTAGCAAACAAGCATGCAAATCACCTGATGGTAAGTTGTCGCAGCCCATAGACATCCACGTATAAACACGACTGAAATCCTATCTAAGCTCGAACGTACATACGTTGCTGCTCCTGAGGACTAAGATAGTTGCCTCGCTTCAAAGTGTAGCCGGCAACCGCACCTCTCCGACCGAAACGCGAGTAATGTTTTACGGCGGATTATGAAGGCGGCGGTGGTACCTCCCCGGTCAAACTATAGTTCTCCTGCTTTATTATATTATAGTTTTAATCTTAAAATATTCAGAGTTCTTGTCTACGTTTGAAATATTTGGCTCGCGCGGCGGTGTTCGTACTTAAATATTATGTACAGAGAGTGTATTAAACGATGTTGGCACAGCGTGACATGGTACTGAAAGGCTCATATTAAATGTCATGTTACATTGCGCTCAAGTAATATTATGAGGTGGCAAGTGATTAACTTTGTATGTCACTAAACAGTTTCATATTTATCACCGGGTCAATACCCACCTTTTTTATGTGAGAAGAGTAACAAACGAGTATGCAAACATACAAATACAGATAGCATAATTGTCATACAATTGATACACATTTCTGGTCCTTTGTTTGTTTGTTTTGTGGCCATATGACTCCTTTGAATTTAATTTTACACGTCACTCCGCAGGTCACGTTTGTATCTATATGCTTTGATTTAAAAATTGTATAGTTATTAGTGGTAAAGGTATGTAGTATTCCTAAACCAATTTATTATTAAGTCAGTATCATTTTTTTTAATTAATGTCCCAGCTACTTTTCTACTATGAACTAATCATTTTTTTGCGATCTCAATATCTTTGAGAAAATAAACATTTTATAGAGAATATTTTGTACTTATTAAAGTCCTTGAATATTAACCACAAATTCCTATTTCGGAACCCTTCCCTGAGCGTGGGCACTTAGGAACTTTTACTTTTCATGTCTTATATCTTTCTACACTTTTTTTTTCGTTTATAATTATCGCCTCGAAACAGCTATATTTAATATTGTTTTCAGATTCATTCAAGATTTCTCTTGAGACCGGATTAATTTCTCAATCCACAAACCAAGGTACTTACGATTAAATAGAACTGTGACACGACAGCAATATTGTTAAGAAGATTAAGGATGATTTCCTAATGAAATTCTTCTAATTTATTAGAATTGTTGTAATGTTTTTTTAAAATAAAATTGATCCTTTCTTTACACGGGCTTCAAAATTTATCACGAAAAATGAAGAGATATTTCTGAGAAGCACTTGGTGATTTTTATATGCAGGATTTTATGAATTATAAATGATGATATTAAAAATATTCCTTATTAAATATTCAAAATTAATTGAACCATTTACAAATTAGTATTATTTTATTATAGAAGAGTAGTTATCGAGTGTGTATGCCACGTGATGTCAAAGGGTTTTAGCAGCCTATGGACATCCACATCCAACTAAAAACAGAGCTGAGCTCCTCTCTAACGTTGCGACTCCTGAAGACTTAGAAGTTCACCTCCCCTGTAAACACTTTCAATTAGATTTAGAATTTATCGGCTACACAGCCCGAAACGTCCGCATCCGAAACACTAACAATAAATTCTTTTGAACTGTTTTACAGTTTGGCCAAATATAAATAATAAAAACCGACTACACAAAGTAAGAACTTTTGGGTTCAATCCGCATGTAGAACAAATGTTTATTTTATGAATACAAGTGACTTTCTGGGTATAAAATTTTTAACTAATATGTTTTTAGAAATCCATTACCTGTTTATTATGGTTCCCCCAACAATGTTTAAATTTTTTGTTATATATAAGTGACAACCGGAACCGACAATTAACGTGCTATTTAAAGTTCAAAACACTCATGACACTTAGACTTACCCTTAGCGGTCACCCATCCAACTTTCGACCGTAACTTACGTTCCTTAGTTCGCTCTTCGTTGACGTATTCATATATACACCACCACACTACATGCGCTTTGACATAATTCATAGAAACACAATTTTAAAACAACGAAAATACACACTAAATGACTAGTTTATTCTGTTGGTTTATTTACTTACCTAAATCCCAGGAGAGAAAAATTATATACTCTGGTAATTTTGCATGAAAAAATGTTCTCGGTGCGCTCTTATTACCATGATCTAATATCTGCTCCCTAGAACTACGAAGTCCTTTTACACAAGATGTCAGGGAAAAAAATAATGTCTGAAGAAGTGATTCGACTAAGTCAAATGGAAACAAATCTAAGCAGCACATAATAAGGTTGAAATTAGGGTGTTGGTACGAAAGGAATATAAATGGAAAAAGTTGTCGAGGTTTTGATGGCTTTGAGAGTCCCTATATTTTTGTAAATTAGTAGATGTACAGTACGTAAACATGTCCTTGCATATTATTGTCGTTCAAATTAGGGACGTTTTAATGAATAATATTTATTAGACTCTATTTATTTTCTGCGCTATATTTTAATCGGTTTAGAGATTACTGTCTCTTAAAACACTATCATTATACATATATTCAATTCCTTGCCAAGTGTATTAAGTAATTTGATGTAGAACATAAGAATATCATACGTCTAATGAGAAATAAATGGACCTCTAACTACATAAAATTGAGTCCAACCGAAGTCCTAAAGAGATATTAATCTTTGGAAGTAAGCCACATGATTGAACGCCTACGCAGAAATCCATTTGAACCGAAAACTTTAAAATAAATTGAAAATTTCTAACAACAAGAGACACAAAGTGAAAGTTTATCGGTTCTAAACACAGGGGGCATCTTTTAACCACTTTTCTTACTATGAATACTCATGCGACTAACAACTATTGCTGGTAATAATGCAAAAAAAAAGCATTAATATAAATAAAATAGTGTATATATACATAGATAGATACTATGCATGTAAATAGATATAGTTAAATATTATTTTTTAAATGTATGTTTTAAAGAGTATATACATATTTTAGATTTATAATTTTAAGTATATTCAGATATGTATGTTTTCTTTACTGGGAACCACGAAAGTAAACTACCCG
>DWON01006987.1:0-13343 GCA_018251015.1 Phocides pigmalion okeechobee
ACCACACCTCCCCAACCGAAACACAATACATGCAGAACATGTTGCTTTACGGCGGGTTATGAGGGTGGCGGTGGTACGCCCCAGGCGAGCTCTAACGGCTCTACCACTTTCGAACTATTTTTAATTTAAAATCAGAGCGCCGCAATCGAAGTGTTCAAACTTCAAGTTTTACCCATAAATTGCACAAACTATTGTGTTCGTACATGTCTGTACAAGTTTACGGGTGAACACAAGTTTTGTGTTAATATAAACGCTAAAAGGCTGCGGGCTGACACAACGGCTGTGTACTTGTAGACGCTTCACGGATGTTGAAAACCATATATATGATTCGTCGGCGCATCTTCAGTCTAGAGACAATATCTCCAGTTTAATGCCGCCAGCAAAGTTGACTTGTATTAATTTGAGCGCCGCAATCAGTGGTATGTATGAAAGACCGGAAGATTATCAAGTCTCGTCACGCAATTACTACACAGCAAAAGCTCACCTCTTCATCATTATTTTTGTAGCTTTTGATTTCAGGCTTCTCCAATATACCGAGAACTTCTAAACGTTTTTCCGCTAAACGCAAATGCATTCTGTCCGGCGCAGTCGGGTACGGGAAGTTAACCACCTGAAAGAAGATGAAGGAAACTATAAGAAGATCATTTTGTTGTTGCAATTAGGACTTAATTAAAATTAGTCCTACGTTTGATCCACGCTGGTGATATGAGGGCTGGTACATATCTCATGACTCTATAAATAAGGTTGGTGTTTCCGTTTTTACTCTCTCCGATTGACCCAAGATTGTCACATTGTGTTTTTTTAGAAGAGTGGCAAATGAACATGCAAGACATCTGATGTTAAATAGTTACGATAGCCCATGGACATCAACTTACAACCTTAAACAAGAAACTTGAGATCGTATCTAAGCTTGTTAATAAATACATTGCTACTTCTGATTATAAAGGTTGTCTTGCTTCAAACGTATCGTGTAACTACACCTCTGCATCGGATACACAAGGATTACTTCAAAGCGGATTATCAGGGCGATGATGGTACCTCCCCTGTTGAACTTTAATTCCATAATGTGGCGTGTCTTAATATTGAGGAGTAGCCTATGCTTCGAAGTGAACCCGACAACAACACCTCTGCATCCAAAACAGACGTTTCGCGTCAAAGCGAATTATCAGAGCGGTGGTGGTACTGCCCCGATCGAACTATTGTACAAGCTTGGACAGATAAACAAAAATAATACCTTATCGATCCCCATGCACTTCATCTGCAACACCAGCTCGTCGACCGGCCGGCGGCAGAGATCCGGGGGGTGGTGGGGCACGAAGTCGTGCTGGAACACGGCGCTGCTGTACAGGCGGTAGGCGTGCCCGCTGCACACGCGGCCCGCGCGGCCCGCGCGCTGCTCCGCGCTCGCCTGCGACGTCCACACCACGCGCCACGTGCTCGCGCCCGTCGCGTGCTCGTATATCCTGCGAACGATATACATTGACCACAAATATATCAGAAGAGATGGTTAAACGCATCCGCGTCCGTCCTTAATAGAACTTCTGTTCTTTTTATGATTGGACGCGGTTGTCCATGGGCTGCAGTGACCACTTAACATCAGGTGGCCTACATGCCCGTTTCTTACTCTTCCACGATAAAAAAAAAATGTTATTAAACAAACGTTGTGTAAAAAGGTGTATTATAAAACCAATGATTATTTAAATAATAAACTCATATGGTCTGAAACGACTCCAGCTACTTGTTTCATTTATTTATATTATTATTTGTAAATTACATTTTTTAATATGTAAAAGATGTGTGTTTTAGAGATTCTTTCACCGACTCTTCTCCAAAACGAAACACCTTACGAGTCGGTGGTAGTTTATTGACGTTCAAAAAAAGTTCTATAAAGAATCTCATGTAATGCTTTACGGCAGATTATGAGGGCAGCGGTGGTACCTCCCCGGTTGAACTATTCTCCCACCTTTAGAACTCCACTCGAGAACCTTTCTGCAGAAAGGTCCTCGAATGGCGACCACGTCTAGGCAAAAGGAGCACAGGGCATCCCCCAACCAGGTGGACCGAAAACCTGATAAGAATAAGCAGAGGGCACAGATCTGGTCAGAGTGGCGCCACCTGGGGGATGCCAATGTCCAGCAGTGGGCGCGTTAAGGCTGATGGATGGATGGCTGAATGATATTTTGTTAACCTGAATGTTGACTGGTAAATAATATTTTTATGATTAAGTTCGCCTTTTGTATCACTATTAACGGTATAACGGTGTAATAGTTTTTACTAAATAAATGAGCGAACAAATGAACAAATAATTAACCAACCAACCAACCAACTACTCAACTAATCAACCAACAAACCAATCAATCAACCAACCAAACACTCAACCAACCAACCAACCAACCAACCAAACACTCAACCAACCAATCAACCAACCAACCAAACACTCAACCAATCAACCAACCAACCTACCAACCAACCAACCTACCAACCAACCGACGAACCAAACAAACAAATACCTCATCTTCTTCTTGCCGGTGTCCACGACGTACCGCGCCGCGGGGATCGTGAGAGACGTCTCCGCTACGTCGGTGCTCACGACGCAGAGACGAGCCCCAACCGGCGGCGGCGCAAACACGCGCGCCTGCTCGCGAGACCCCAGCATCGAGTACAGGGGCAACACCCACAGTGGCTGACGACACGACTTTATCTCCGGGGTGAGATAATCTATTTCTGCATCTGGAATTATTGAAATTGAGCTTGAAGTACAAGGTACTAGCCTCATAATCCGCCGTGAACTAACTCTTATAGGTTGGAGAGATGCGATTGTCCGCTAGAATTACTCGCGAAGGAGCCATCTTCAACTTCAACTTCAAAGAATACGAAATCTGCCTGAAGTCGTGCATAAAGGTTACAACTCTTGAAGATTGAGAGGGTCGCCTCGCTTGTAGCCGGTAACCGCAACTCTCCAACAGAACCATAAGAGCTATAAATGTCATGGACTGTTGCGCATCATTTTTCGAAACTGAATTTCCACAGACTGCAGCGACTACTAACATCAGATAACACGCTCATTTGCTACTCTACTAACATTAATAAACGTATATAGTTGAATCATTCACAGTACAAACCTGAATCACTCAAATGACCTTCACTGTCATCATCATTGCCAACCAAGTCTGCCTGACCATCATCTTCCGGCATGTCATAATCATCCAAATTAATTTTGGGCAAAACTGTCGACTTTTGCTTCGCTTTCCTCTTCCTCCTCGCTTTACGTGCTCGTTTCATTTCTATTTCAACCTAAAAATAGTAAAACAAATGATCCATACTATTATATAAAAGCGAAACATTGTATTTTTTTTTATTTCTTTGTGAATCTTTAACATGTAAACTCCTGATTTAATCTGCCACAAATTTTGTACACACACACACACACACAGAGTCCCTATGCTTTTGATGTTGTTATAGGCCGTATTTCATTTTATTATATATTAGATCTGAGTTATGATCGGAAATAATCAGAGGTAGGATCATCTTCATCGTGATTATAAAAATTTATTTAAGAGTGACAAATGAAACAAAGACCATCAGATGTTAAGTGGTTGTTGCAGTCAATGGACGTCCACTTACAATCTTAGATAGGACCGAAGTCCTATTCGAGCTCATACATACAAGTGTTACTTCCTTTGAGTGTAGCCTCAATTTTAAGTGTAGCCGGTAACCACACTTCCCTAAACGAAACACAGCAATTATGTTATGGTACATGAGACTGGCAGTGGTAGTTCCGCGGGTGATTTATTCTTCTATAACCTATTGCTGATTCAGAATAATTACAAAAGAAAGTTACACAGTACATATCGCATACTTAATGGAATACTGACTCTACTCAAAAAATCATGTTGGAAAATCGCAAAAGAAGATTTTGCTATTTTTGCTATGAGAAATTCCTACTTGTTGATATATAAAATTTAAACTGATAAATCACTAGGGCGGTAGTAATTTCAATTTAATTCTAATGATAGACGGTAGATGGCGCTACCAGAAGCCAGTATCTGTATGTAACTAAATTCTGACATATCTACTAATAGGTCAATTAAGCATGCGATGTTATACCTCATCATCATCAGACTCGATATCCTCAGGCTCCGAGTCCAGCGCTGGGTCCACTTCTGCAGCTGTCTTCTTGGTAATTAGCTTGGAATAGTCAATATCTTTTCGGTATGGAAATGCTGCTTTTAACTTCCGTACTAAATAATGCACCTAAAGAAAAGAAAATTTATTAATATTTTTGATAATCAGTTGTCACCAAACTGATTTGGCAAGCTGAATGTTTCTGGTTCGATGCTTATCTAGGTAAAGATAATGATACATATAGGTTTCTATATAGGGTCTGTGTGTTTGTGTGTTTGTCTTTATTTGTCTATGGACTCATGATATCGCGACGTCATGAATCTATAGACTTAATGCGTGTCAATGAGAATAGAAAATATAACGTATTTTTTTTATCAAAAAATATTAATCATTGTACGAACCTAATCCTTAAAACCATAGAATAAATGAACACTTTGACCGCTCATATATTAGATCGGATCAGTATTGCGGGAGGCGGCACTAAGTTGAAGCTGATTTGACTAGACTGAAGATATGCTTACGACTTACTGAAATATTGTATTTTTAGCATCTGTGTATCATCTACGAATACAGAGACGTCATGTCCGCTCCCAGTCTAGTAGTGCAAACGTAAACACAGAACTTTTGTTCGCCCGAAATCCATACAGATTCGTCCCTACAAGACAGGCGTGTACGGGCCGCAAGCGTGTTACGTCGCGCATTACAAGTGTTAATAAAAAAGTCTGTCTGTATTTTTCAGGTGTTAACCATTTTTCAACTTAAGTATGGTTGCAAGTACACAGAACCATAAATACCTCTTGCTGTCCAGTGACGAAAATTAGAATCCCTCCTTCGGGTAGCCTGGTATGTATTTTAACTGCCTTCTTATATGCCTCCTTCAAATAATCGCTGTAAGTGTGTTTGTTGAAGTGTATCGTAACTGGAAACTGTCTTGCTTCTATCTGTAAAAGTTTTTTTAAATGCAAACGAGCATGCAAACCACCTGATGTTAAGTCGCAGCCCATAGACATCCACGTACAACTAAACACCCGACTGAAATCCTATCCGAGATCGAATGTAGATACGTTGTTACTCCTGAGGTCTAAGATGGTCGCCTCGCTTCAAAGAGTAGCCGGCAACCGCAACTCTCCAACCGTAATACAAGTAATGCTTTACGGCGGATTATGAGGGCGATGGTGCCACCTCCCCGGTCAAATTAAAGTTCTCCCACCTTTAGTTATGATAAAAGCCTAACCTAAACAATCTAAATGTTCGTGCCCATGCGGCATAGTTCCAAGAACGCGAGCTGCATTCCCACGTTGAGTAGCAATCGCAATTCTCTGCGCGACATATAAACCAGCCCTTGTCATCAGTGTCGATCAAACGTAGGACTAATTGTTTGAAAAATTCATTATGCCCGACCTTTGGACATCTGATCGAACTATTCATAGGTACGGATAACTTTTGTTAAATTGGAAAATAATTAAAGAGGAAGAATTTTGTAGGTGCGACTACTTAACATCAGGGGGTTTGCATACTCGTTCCTTACTCACATAAATAAAAATATAGTTTTAGGATTTTCATAATTAAAAAAAAATCAATAAATGATTACCTTTATAACTGGAGGTGGTTCTTTAAACAACCTTGTGTTCTCCGTAAAGTCCTCCACTCTTAAGGTAGCTGACATGATGATCAGCCTTAGAGGACTGCCTCGCTTCCGTCGTAGCGGCACTATTCTTGATAGCAGACCGAGCAGAATGTCTGTGTATACACTTCTCTCGTGAGCCTCATCGATTATGACAACCGAATACTTGCTTAAAAGAAAGTCTGACTGAATCTCTTTTAAAAGAACACCTGAAAATAAAATGTGAACATGTTCTGCATTAGTATATGACAGACATTTACGCAAATGATATCAATTATTTTCGTGAAATTTTCCCTGCTACAAGACTGCTGTGTATTGCGCTGTGCAACGCGCTTGCGGCTCGTACACACCTGTGTTGTACGTACAAATCTGTACGGATTACGGGCGAACAAACGGGATGTGTTTACGGCGGCGTTACAAGACTAGGCAGATATTACGTCTGTGTATTCGTAGGTGATACACAGATGTTAAAAAATACAATATTTCAGTGAAATTGTCGGCGCATCTTCAGTCTAGAGAAATAAATTCCAGTTTAGCGCTGCTTCCCGCAACGCTGACCGCCGCAGTCGGTGTTAAAATATTCTCTGTCGTGAGTAACTGATGAAGGTTACCAAGGTTCAAGAGGTGGGAGAACCGGGGAGGTACCACAGCCGCCCTCGTAATCCGCCGTAAAGCGTTACTTGTGTTTCGGTTTGAAAGGTGCGGTTGCCGACTACACATTTCAAGCGAGGCGACCATCTTAGTCCTCAGGAGTATCAATGCATCTACGTTCAAGCTCAAATAGGATCTCGCTCGTGTTTGTGGTTACACGTGGATACCTATGGGCTGCGACTACTTAACATCAGGTGGTTTGCATGCTCGTTTGTTACTCTTCTCACATAAAAAAGGTAACATTAAATTATACAGGTTACAGTTACACAGACTCCCTTTGGATTGTTTAGGTTAGGTTTTTATTTTAATTAGTTTTAAGATTTTCATCATTTTATATATGAGAATAAAATTTTAACTCTAATATATATAATAAATAATAAAATCAGTATATGGTACTGTTTTTTTTAACTACTCACCATCAGTCATAAACTTAATCTTGGTGTCCTTAGTAACATTGCCCTCGAATCTCATTAAGTAGGACACTACTTTGTCGCTCAAACCAAGTTCGTAGGCGACCCGCACGGACATCGCAACAGCGGCCACTCGACGCGGTTCAGTTACAGCTATCATTTGACGTTCAGCGTACCCCGCTTCGTACAGGAACTGGGGGATTTGAGTTGTCTTACCGCTGCCTAGAATTAAACCAAATTGCCTAAAATTAAAACAAATTGCCTAAAATTAAGACAAATTGCCTAAAATTAAGACAAATTGCCTAATACGAAGTGATAAAAGTCAGTTCGCAGCACGATGTTAATTTTTATAGCTAAGTTAAAAATTGGTGCGCAGAGATGCCATATTCCTCATAAAACAACCATGTTTTCAAAAATGTTTTTAAACACGGAAAAATCATTTTTCCAGAATTGGATTTAGCTAGGTCGCTTTGCCCTAATAATTTTGAAAAAAGTGAGTGAATAAAATACTACTTAGTAACAGTAACAGATTATGGTATGATAAAATAATGCTCAATTAAGAATGATCTTTTCTTGATAATTGTTCTCTTAAGCTAACGTCAATATTTATGAATAATACTGTGAATATATAATATGTTTTAATTCATGGATATATTGTTTACATTATTACCTTTATAAGATAAAATTAAATACTCTACTTAAATGTTCATAAGCATTTAAGTAGAGTATTTAATTTTATCTTTTTAAATATTTGGCCAAGCAGATAAATGTATATCATTCTATTACATACATTCATCTGATTAGCCCAATTATAAATAAATTGAATAACTTTTATGAAGCCAAATGACAAACAGCCATGCTGAATAGGTTTTAATCCTCTATTTTTCTTTTCTCAAGCCGTAGCATCAATATTAATACAGTATAAACACTGATTATGCAGATCACATAAAACTTACCTGTCTCTCCAGCAACAATTAGGAATTCATTTTCGTTTATCAACTCCATTATTCTTTGTTCTTCACCTAGTATTGGTAGTTTCAACCTTGCCACCTGTATCTTAGGATCTCTTTTTACTTCTACATGGATCGTTGGATGTTGTAATAGTGGCTTCTTTACTTCCTGTTTTACATTTTCATTATCAGATTTCAATTCCACTTTTTCAACAATTATTTCTGTGTCTTCTCCATTATTTATATCTGCATTCGATTCAATTTTATCGTTGTCACTTTCTGTATTTTTACATTGAATTTCGACATTTCCATTTTCTATTACTTCTGGTTCTTCGTTTTCATCAGATGATTCTGATGAATCTTCATCAGATGATTGTTCAAGACCCACTACATTAGGATCATATTTCTTTTTCTTTACATTATCTGAGTTATCCATTCTTAAAAGCCGAAGACGCTTTTTTGCTCCTACAAAAAAATAGTGATAATGGAATGAATTGGCATTGTCAAGTACATTTTGAAATGAATTATTAAGAACCTTATAAAATGTAATTAAAGTTTAATTTCCCCAAAAATATAAGACAAATGGACTTATGAGTGAATTAATTTTAATTAATTATATCATTTTTATATATTAGACGAGGGCAAACAAACATGCGGGCCACCTGATGTCAAGTGGTTGATGCAGTTCATAGATACTATATAAAATCCTAAATAGGACTAAAATCTTATTGTTGTGCATAGATGTGCCACTTCTGAAGGGTAACCTTATTTATAAGCATAACCTGCAATTACATCTCTCCAATCTTAACCACTGTAGCCAGCAACCATGTAACTCCAGTTGAAACACAAGTTGCTTTGTGGAGGATTGCAATGGCCATGGTGGTCCTTCCCCAATTAAATTATAGTTCCACCGTTCACCAATTACAAGTCAGGTTTGTAATACTGGTAATCATCATCGGGAGACGTCCCAGCCTCTTTGGGTGGAGGAATATGGGCCTCGAGGTAACGCCTCTTTACCCAGGCCTAAATTCAGGGTGGCACCCTGCTTATTTTCCTTCACCCACTGTTAATGGGGCTGTCATACTGATTTCAAAAATTAACCATAACACATCACAATCTTACCAGCTATGCTACTAAATTTCTTCTGCTCATTTTGTTCAGTATTCTGTGTAGTAGTTTCCAGATTATAGCCATTTAGCTTCCTAAGCCCTATTGTTTGTAACGCTGCTATAGTTGTGAATTGCTTCACCTCATCGGGAGTTGCTTGAACTTGCGAAAGGGATTCTAATAGTGCGGCTCTCTGTAATCGTAGTGTCAAAACTGAAATACATGATAATCATATATCCTACTTTTTTAAAGATATTTCTTATTTTTTATCTACATCAACAATCTTAATGATTTCTTAAACTGATAGAGTTGAAAAACATCATTAGTTGACAGCGACATTGGGAAGTGGCACTAAACTGGAGCTGTTTTCTCTAGACTGGGCAGGTGCTGACAGTTATAGTAATGTATTTTGTACCATCCATGTAGCATCTACAAATACGCAGACATAATATCCGCCCCCAGTCTTGCATCACCGACATAAATGCAGTACTTGTGTTCACCTGTATACTTGCAGATTTGTGTATCCTACAGCAGTAGCAGTCGTGTATCCTACAAGGAAAGTGTTGACAGTTGTGTATAATCATAAAAATGACATTTAACTTACACATTCCTTCTTCTTTTTCTTATCAACTATTTTCTCTAATCGCTTCCTATGTGCCTTAGAAAGGAACCTCGTCTTCTCCTTTTTGACAGGAATGACCTTTGTTTCCCTCTTCTTTGAAGGGAGAGCAAGTAAGTTACTTGTATCGGTTGAACCATATTCATTTAATTCAAATTCTACTTTGATCTGCAACAAAAATTATGTGATACAAAAACAGATATTTGACTGTTACTAGAAATATCCTTTGACCACAGAAGACCATAGAACAGGAGGAGGCCATCCTCTGTGAAGGAACCCTGTATGTCAGAGAGGTTGGCAGTTACACTTAGGGCGACCATCTTAGGGCAGATAATCAGCAATGCATAAGTATTTTTACTACGTATCACACATTTAACGATTATTAGTGAGTACCCGGTACATAGTAAAAATGTAAAAATTCCGCGATGTTAGTTTAAAATCAAACGCATAAGTAGCAGCACATCAACGTACGACTCCAATTATGACTTCAGTGCTATTGTAGACGGCATCCTCAGTCGGTTCTTCTCACATAAAAAATATAACATAAGGGAATACTTGTTGATATAATGTAAGTCGGTAAGCTCAGACAAGTGCGTATATATTTAACATAAGTATTGCAAATATTGCTGCCATAAGTATGTTTTATGGCAGTGCAGCAGCATTGTAATCGATAACAGAACAGTAATATTTCATAATTACCTCATTTGCTGCTGAATTATCAACACGTGTTTTAACTACTTGACGTGCTTTTGCATTGAATCTTCTCTTCCCCATTCTTAGTTCTAAATTATCTAACCAATTACAAATTTATAATAAGTAGTACTTCTTTCACAAGGCATTAAACAATTTAAAATTAATCACAAACTGCAAACGTGCTTTTATTATGACGTTTACTGACAATACTGACATTGACATTTGAATTCATTGAAATAAGTTTATTTTTGCAATCGTTAAAGCAAAAGTATGATTCAAGTATTTTTATTGTCTTAGATTCTCACATTTCGGCTGACAATATCATATACGTATATTAAATGTATAAGATATTTTAAGAAAATATGTAACTATATGGACAGACAACAAAATCTTAGAACCAGTAAGGCAAGTTGAGCAAATTCAAAAATCTTTGAGGTTGCCCCTAGGCTACTTAATATTAAAAAACATGCTAATTAAAAGAGCAATCCTCAGATATTTATTGAATTTTTTTTTTTTAACAATATCTTGTCCATGCTTACATATAAACTTTTTTTTCTCATTGGCAAAGTGACTAGAAAGCCTAGGTGCCATCAAACAATAAAAAAAAAAATTGTGATCACATCTGTTTTGTCACTGCCTAATGTCTAATAGAAACATCAATAACACATGGTATCGCTATCGTGGTACCAATAAATCATAGAATGTATTTCTTTGTTACTGATTTTTATAACCTATAGTGAATCAAAAGTTGACTTTCAGTAACTCTATTTAATGTTCATATCCTATAGTATCCCACCAACATGTTACAAGAAATTTCTAGGCGAACAATTGATTTAACAAAATACGAAGACACAAACATAGAATGGCATAACAACGTACTTACAGTTCGATGCGAAAACGGATTACATATATACGATTTTTCCTACAATTTAAGATGCCTAGATAAAAACATTGATCTCTATAAATCCAAGATACCAGTTTCAAAGTTAAGTCCAGCAAGCGAATTGTTATCTCAAAGTGTTACTAAATCTCGTGTGAAGAATATAGATCTTTCTCAGATGATTTTAGATCCGGCACTCTGGCCTTATAACAAACAACTAATGGAAGCAGCAATCGTGGTTGATTTCGACTGGTCTCCAGTAGACTTTATTTACAACAACGAATGTGTAATCGCTGTTCTAAACAGCATTGGTAACATTGACCTTTATTCACAATTAAGACATGAGTGGATCAAATTAGACAACCTTTCTATGAAAATGAAAATCGAAATGGAATTGAATTCCTTAATCCCTCCATTTGTGGACAGTAATCAGTTGAATTTTAAGAAACTAAAGAACGTTGTATACGCACTCGAAACAAGCGCCATCTGCTGGGCTTCAAACTTAAACGAGGATAAATCGTGCCATTTTGTTACTGCACAAAAAAATGGCTTCATTATATTTTGGTTACTTAAATGTGATAATAAAAGTGTGGACGTTAGCCTCCAGCTGAATATCTGCGAGAACACAGAAGAAATTATTACTATGAAGTGGATACCGACAACCGATAACCAATTTATACTTATATGCTCCAATGTATCAGGCCAAATACTTGCTTATCAATGTCAAATAGTAAATAATATAGTAACACAATTAGATATACATGTTTTATGGGGTCATAAAGACAAAATGATTTCTCAATACATTAAGTATGAATTTTATAACAATAATATTATATTAGCGTGCAATAAACACAGACATTTGTTACTGCAAATGATCAACAAAAACTGTAACATACTTTTACAAACCATCACTAATGTTAATGATCAGAAGATCACATCTGTTATAAAAAGTAAGAATGGTATACATGTCTCGACAGTAAATCGTGAACTTTTTTCTGTTAAATATGTTGTTGAAAATGAAATTTTAAATGTCAATTTAGTTCCCGTTGAAATGAAGTGTATACCCTCAGTGTACGAACTTTATAGCTGTGTATTTTCAACGAATGATGCAATTTTAGCCTTAGCATTATTAGACAGGACAATATTATGTAGAAAGCGACCTTTGAAACTTGAAATTGTTTTTTACGGAGATGTAAACAATTTTGAGTTACCGTTACTGGTGAGTAATCCCACCAGATCATTAACCGAAATGTGGGATTTCATAGAATCGTTAAGATGTAAGTCATTAAAATCAAAAGCGTTACCTACATTTGATTACAATAAATTATATTCTGAGGCACAAGTCGATATTTATTATGGAAAAGTATATTTAATAGTGTTAACATTGTATATAAATCTAGAAAGAACTATACAAAATGGTTCAAAAGGAGTGTTGCCAGATACATCAATTGAATCAGTTAAAAGTAATATTCTTGCTTGCCATGCTGTAAAAATGATGAGTAATTTGTATGAATGTTGTATTAAAGATAATGTTGATGATAAATATGGATTTGAATGCTTTTTGATGGCCGGAATTCATTTAGAACTACATGTTCAGAAAATCAAAAAACGAATGGACGAAGTATTGGCACCTGATATTGTCAAAATTTTTCACAAAAAGAAAAATAGTCTTAAGTTTATATGTCAATGTTGTGATGAAATTTTAACCGGATTTACATGTAAACATGGCCATTTAAATGCTTTTTGTATATTAACTTTTACTCCAATTGAGTCTAATGAATATTTGTATTGCAGAAGTTGTGACGTCATTGTTAAACCTGACTTGTATTTAGATAAGCTGAAATGTGTATACTGTGATCTTTATTTAAACAACAATTGTTATATATGTTCTTGAAAATAAATGTGAATATGAAAAGTTTTTTTTTTCTGTTGAGTGGCATCTTGGTCTTTGCACCAGTAAATAAAAGTCTGCACTATTATTATTTTTTTTAATATCAGTAGTAAAGTGTAAGCAGTATGCTTTTAGATTACAATGTTTGATTTTAGAATGGAAATCTTTCTCGAAATTTGAAGATTTTAGGTTTGACTTGGAAAAGTTTTTTATCTGGTTTACATGATATTGAAATATATGTATATTAAATAACGTTTGAAAAGTGGTAGAGCCGTTAGAGCTCGCCCGGGGCGGTACCACCGACACACTCATAACCCGCCGTCAAGCAACATGTTCTTCATGTATTGTGTTTCGATTGGGGAGGTGTGGTTGCCGGATACACATTATTGGAGG
>DWON01006988.1:0-13342 GCA_018251015.1 Phocides pigmalion okeechobee
AGGAACGCATCCGCGTCCATCCTTAAATAGAACTTCTGTTCTATTTGAGATTGGACGTGGTTGTCCATGAGCTGCAGAGACCACTTAACATCAGGTGCCCTGCATACCCGTTTCTTACTCTTTCATAATAAAAAAAAGTGTCAATCTACTTTGCAACGAGGTGACCATCTCAGTCCTCAGGAGTAGCAGCGTATTTACGTTTGAGCTCGGACAGGATTTCAGTCGTGTTTGTGGTTGCACGTGGATGTTTATGGGATGCGACTACTTAACATCGAATGGTTTATATGCTTGTTTGCTATACTTCTCACATAAAAAAATACATACTGTGATTTCATATGCAACAACAAAGTGTACTCTAAGCCTTAGACATGCGCCCGCGCACTTGCGTAACACATGCGATCCTGCGGAACGGAGATGCGGAAAAACGGGAAATTTTACAATATACCCATTATGCACGTGTGAGTTACAATCATTTGTTACACAATTACATACCAGTACCGGTGAGCTCTGCGCATTAACTCTACAAAGTTAGTGGTAACAGTACATCGTGGCAATTGAAAGACATTTTTTTTATTATCTTAAGAATATAACTTCTATCTTCTCTTAAAGGTAATGAATCTATGATTAAGTCGAGGAATTTTGTGATTCGACTGTGGAATGCTTAAGACGATACTCATTTTTCACTTGTAGCAGTAATGCAGATCTTTTGTGTTTTAATTTATACTAATTAGTGGATTAGTGAAAAGAATCCAATTTAATAACTTTTTAGGGTAAACGATATGTTGAATTAATTGGAGGAGATCACAGGTATTTGTTGTTTAGAATTCGATATAATTTATTACGAAATGGTAATCAGTAACGACAATTTATTACGATATCTCCAATTTGGGCAGCCCACTTGATTTTATTCCTCGCTATTCAATCAAAAACTAGGTGCGGTCAATGCGAACACATGTAAGCTTATAATTTAACTAAGAATGAAACGGACTAAATGCCGAACAAAGTGCGAGTAAAAAGAACAATCCTCATTGTTTTTGCTCGAACAATATTCAACAATGTACAGACTCGTGTCTAATAATCGCGATGCCTTAACAATATATTTTAATAGTATTGGTTATGGTTATTGTTTACCCAGGTGTACTTTAGCGGAAATTTGTGCTGAACGGTTTGTGTGATCACACTCGGCTCGCTCGACTTGGTGAACAAACACGTCCCAGCACGATTTGTTGATGATCGGTGACGTAGTAACAATTGCGGTGAAGTGTGCAGATGTGCAAATGTTTTTGCGCGCAACAGTATTTGGGGTCGTATAACAATTGAAAGGTAAGGGTCTCTTAAGTGTCAATTTAACTAAAATAATGTATTGCATAAGTTATGTACCATTTTGAACTACGATTTCTAATCGTGACCACGACCCATGCAACTGGTTCGAAATATCGGCAATTATAGAAGCGTGAGCACTCGATACATAATAAAATACATACATGTGTTTTTTATTTACTTAAAATAGTATTTTATCATTTTGAGAACCCGTGGCGCAACTCTGACTCGCATTTGGATTTTAAAATTTATTATTTTACTTTAGACCTTGCCTTTTAATTGAAGTAAGTTTAATGTTTTCACGTATTACCATTTCTATAATATGCAATGCAAACGTTAAAAAACAATGTTTTCTTTTGTGAAGACCTTTTTAATTTTTGTTTTATTATTTATTAAGATATGATATAAAACATATAACAAACAATATTCAGTATTTTCCGGTTATTTATAACGGTTTAAAAGATATTGTTCTTCAAACGTAAGGTACGACGAGGTAAGGTCGACGTGTGCGTAATAATAAGCTTCCTTTCGGAACCCTATTAAAAGGTTTAATTGTATTCATATTTGTATTGATTCTTGTGTGGAAGAAAGTTCTGTGACAGACAGATATCTTCGATTTATCAATTGGCTTCCGTTTAATATTTGGATACAGTAAGTAAGAAAATATGATTTGCGCGATTTGGCTGACATAAAAAAGGTAGCGGTAAACCGATTAAATTAGACATTTTACGATTGATCGAACTTGTCACTTCTAGTTATGGATATTTTAAGGAGAGTTGGAGTAGATTCAAGGCGTGACATGTGTATTTTGAATGCTGCAGATAGTCGATGTGATTGTTTTTTCTTGAGCGCATTACTGAATGGGTTTTTTTGTAAAAGAGTCACAAGAAGCACCTCATGGACACCCACTTCCAATTATAAACACACCTTATAACAATTGATTGCTTTACTTCGCGTTTCAAATCGGAACACAGTATGATAGGTAAGGTACTATATCATATTATTTTCAATTTATTTCGCCGCTACTTCTCCAAACAAAACACCTCACGTTTACGTAAAGAATTTATTTTAAATAAAAATGTTATGGTTCTTGATATGTCCATGTACATGGTAGTGTATTCATACCAGGGTCCCGGTATTTTTAAACGTGTAATTTAATCTTTTCTGTATATGTGATATCGTTAAATAAATTGAAGTTCGTGTCACAATTTACATACGATTTGTATTAACGGTCAATTAAAGCTAGAACATGATCATTGCAAGCGAATTCATATTAAAAACATTAGGTATATAATTAAAAATATATATACGTCGAATGTCGTAGAATAGCATAGGTTATCGAGCGAAATAAAAAGCAGGTGAGCGAACGCTACACAGGAATGCCATTAGGCCACTATCGCACTATTGCGGCGGGATTACGCGAACTGCAACCAGTTTGACTTGTATCGGGAGAAAAAGATGGCGTCGGGATGAGTCAATCGGGTTTCATTTGTTCAGCGGCTAGGCCAGCGCCGCTTAACCTTCGCCTTCAACCATATTGGCCGAATTAAAATATAACTAACTATTTATCGTACGTCGACTTTCAAAGTTAAACTAAGATTTGTTGAAGTTGTGGTTAAAAATTACTTTGCAACAATTCGCTACTACAATGTATACTAGTATATAGTTAAAAACATGCTCTATGTGTTTCGCCCTAACACGGAGCACCATCAACTTTACCCTGCGACGGTTAATCGCTGAGTCCGATACTATTAACTATGTGCTGTGTCTATTTGTCTCTTTTTTCTGATTTTAATAGTGAGTTTTTTAATCAGGTAGATTATATATTAGTTTAAGGAAAAAGTCCGTCGTATGTTTAGTTTAGAACTTATGCACAAGTAGTTTCTCCCTGCTTATAAAATTATCTTCGAGTTCTGGCACACTCTATATTGAAACAAACATTATGGTCTTATGTAAGCACGTATGTATGTAAAATTTTTCATTATAGCTTATTGAAAAAACTACGTACGAAATGTAACTCTTTAATATTTTGGGGTCAATTGTAGCAATCGTTGGCAAACTCTGGTCTAGACAAGTATAATGATAGCGTTGGGTTTAAGTTGGTATTACCTACTGGGTATGATGGTAATGGCATCTTGTCTGTTTATTTTTAAACTGCAACCGACGTAACCTTGTTTATAGTAGTTATAGCAAGTTACCTGAAGTAAGTTTAAATTGCTTTACCGTCGCGGAGACGCGGGCTCCGGGGATCGAGAATAGGCGTTTTATTGCAATTATCTTATTAAATTATAGGGTGTATTTTATGGTTTTAAACTAATATAATCGCGGAATATATACGATTTACTGTGTACTCAGGATTAACGATTTTTGATTGCCGATATTTCGACCCAGTTGCATGGCTCGTGACACAAAAAGGTGTGTTTGAAACTACACCAAACTTTGCCTAGCCCACAAAACTTCTTCAAGTATTTGATGTTAAGCCTATCTTTGCAACCTATGAACATCCACATGCAATCTGAGACATGACTGAAGTCCTATGTGATTTACGTACGACGTATGAGCGTATTCATGAGGACTGAGAAACACAAGTAATGCCTTACGGTGGATTATGAGTGCAGCGGTGGTACTGCCCCGGTTGAGCTACTTTCTACTATTTTACCACTTTGAAAAATTTCCTCCTAATATAGCCAAAGTATGTTACAATGCGTTGATAAAAAAGGTTACACAACTGTGTTTTAATTGTGAGCTCCGACATTACCAATTGGTGCGCTCTGTGAGACAGTAGCTGTACTATATAGGTAGGTCAACGGCAAATAATAAACTTTAACCGTGATTATCCGTAATATATGTACTAAACCAGTTAAATATATTTGATTAAAAAAACATTAAATAAGTTTTATAATGGATGTGTTAGGTACGTTGATTTAAAATAGATGGGCAGCACTATGCAATGTGGCGCGGTGCAATTATTCGGCATGTAGGCTCGCACGGGACGTCCCACAATCATTTTAATCGTTACGAGGACGAGACAGTTGACGTCAATTCCTTTATGACATAAAGGTTTGTGAACGGCGAATACCGAACCTAAAATTATTAGGCATAATTTGTTTGTGCAGCCAGAAGTATACTGGTCAATGTCATTTAGACACCTATAAATAATTAAATGTACACAAAGTTGTAATTTTTTTTGGTAATAAAATTTATTTGAATTGATTGAAACGTGCCATAGATGAGAGTATGATTGCCTTATCTGTCTGCAATACCCATAGATTGTGTCTAAGAGACAGGGAGCACGATTTTTTCTAGTATGGAATTTTAATATATTGTTCAAATACCTAATTAGTCGATGCTATTCTATAATGAGATGCAGTCTGATGTATTTATTTTTAAATCAGTCGCGCACAATGGATGACCTAACGCAGGTATGACCAAGACAGGAAAATGAATAATAGTTTTCTCATTCCAACAATTGTTTAATTCATTATGAATTAATACACTTCAAGACTTCTTAACTACAGTATTAATCATAGTAATGTAATAATAACTATATAATCTTTAATTTAAATTGCAAAATATCGTATAATAAACATATTTGCGTATATATTTTGACGCCTTACATTATCTATTACGACATGCATTAGAATTAATCTATTACACATTGAATCTATAAAATGAAAATAATGTTACAACATAATAGCTCTTTCATTTTCTTTTCATATCCATTCAATATACAAACAGTCTATACTAAACGGTACTTCGATTTTTACTGCTCATTATTGTAGATTATTAGGTATCTTGCGAGTTTTTATAATTTATTATCTTCACAAATGATTTCTGCTTCACTTTCACCGTTTAAATTGAAAAACATTATATGTATATATTCAATTTTTAACAAATATATGTAAAAGGAATCGATGCATCTATCGGGCTTAACCAAATCCATATACGAATGTTTTTTCATTCGATTTTGTTTAATGAGTTCTCTGTAGACGTAAAACAACACTGAGTAAACACAGTATAATATTTGTATAAGACGTTGTAAGGCACCGACCACACTATTAATCCGTGCTCATACTGTGGTTAATTAATTATAATTACAATCTTATAACAAATACAATGATATCTATTAATAATATTGCGGGTTTATGTATACCTACAATATTAAAGAAAAATAAATATAAAAGTTGTAAATACCGTAAAACCTAATCTAGTCGCAAGTTAAGTAATAACATTTACCACAATAAACGATTTGACTTGATTTGATTTGATTTGATTTAATAACCTAACTTAGAAAGCAAAATTAAAAGACAAGTATATCAAATTATTTTTTAACCTGAAGGACACATGTTAGGGTTATTAGAATACAATACAATGTAAATGGAACGATTTCAGTCTGCTTATTTCCAGTGCCACTCGACGTAGCAATTATCAAAATAGGTTCGTCCGTTTAATAGTTACGAGTGACCATTGTAACAGATAGACACGTAAATTTGGACTTCGCATGTACAATTACCTAAAGTCCTCTATTTGTGGACGTTTAAAAGCATTTAGTATATCCAGCTATGGAAACTACGAAGTTTGTCATCATGACCAATATTTGCGTCGAGCACTCGTCTCATTAAACTAAAGCTTGAATAAATATTTGAAATTAAATCGTGTGGAATCATTGGTTTGTTCTGTATGCAATATTATGTCTTAACGGATCACGAAGGTGGAACGTTAAGAATTATCATATTTTATGAGTTATATTATGGGTGTGTCGCAAACATTTCGTTTGCTAGGATTTGCTGTTAAGTGATACGAGCCCGGTGCATGCTGTTACACGCTAACCCACTCTGGGGTACGCATTAGTGTAAAATTTAATCTATAAAATATCGGTAGATATCTTGGTTTGGCAAGGTGGTAAAACCTATACGGGTCTACTAGCTAGATAGAAAAAATAGATAGAAAGGTATATATGCCGGTTTACTTACAAATGAGGCGAATACCTTATTTCTCAGGTCCAGTAACAAATCCGTGATCGACATCAAGTATATACCTTATTCTTTGTTGAGTTGGTGTCAGATGTCTATGGGTGGCAATGAACACTTATCATTACGTGAGTTACATGTTCGATTTTCACTTCCATTTTATTAAAAAATAAAGTATTAATTATTAGTATTTAATTTTTAATGTGTCTAGCGACCCGGCCCAGCTGCGCTCGGGTAACAGGGTTTATATTTACTAACAATATTTTTATTTTATAAATGCATCCATTCATTACCTAGTTGTAAAAACTAACAATTACAAACGTCTATTTCGAATAATAACTGAAATACTATATTGAATTTAATTATTTCATTTCTTATCCAATTTACAGAAAAAAACTTAATTTATTATGCACGAAAACCTTCCTCAGGGATCACTCTCCCGGTTGTTCGAAACTGTGAAAAAATCCGTCCAATACTTTTTGAGTTTATTACGAACAGACAGATAGAAGCGACGAGGGACTTAGTTTAATTATATTTAGAGATAATAGGGATATAATAGGTCCCTTAAATCAAAGCCGAGCTCAGCGAATAAGCTTACCATTTTATTGTTAGTGGTACGCAAACTGAAGTCAGAGGGCGTTATATTTACGTGTTCACATCGTCATGTTCGCTCAAATATGGATTCTCGATGATTCGGACTTGCGTTTATCTTATTGTGTCGTCTCAATGTCACTTAAACCTGATATGTCGGATGCGCATGCCGGTTACTGTTGTTTAATATGGACATACGTCTAAATAAGTTTTTTTGTGTTACGATTAATAAATAATTTAAGTTAAGGAAGAAAGTTTCTTAAATAAATTCATGTTATTTTACAAAATTTGATGAATTAACTATTTTTTTTAATTATTTTACTCATGACACGTGGTCGAAACATAGTTTGACCAGAAAGGTACGCATCTACGTGCAGCTTCAGATAAAACCTCAGTCCTGTTTGAGTCAGATGGACTACAACATTACTACATGCTTGTTTGCTATTCTTCACACATAAAAAGATTTATTTTATATGTAGTATATAAAGATAAACATAATAATTATTGCATATTTACTATTATTCATTTTAAATATCCTAAGTAAAGTAATGTAATTATTATACCCAGATATATGAGAAACTTATAACTCGACAATCTTTGAACGAGTTTGTTATCTTTAAGAAGTAACTTAAGAGCCTTCATTAACGTTATAAAACGTAAGTACATGTTGTACGATACTTTTTATCTCGAAATTTCTGAGAAACAATTATATTATATCTAAAATAGTCTACGTATTAAAATTGTCGAAGGAATTATTGAATACGTGACAAAAAACTCGTTTTGCATGTAAATGTTTGTTTACGTTGGTTTATTGGCATGCCTCATCGGCGTTTTTAGTATATATAGTTGAGCATGAAAGGGCGATTTAGTTTTATTATAATGTTGTTTTCAGTTAGGATGTCATATTTCTTATAGATTTCTTACATGTTTCTCCATTGTACTCTATAAATCATCACGGAGTGTTATTATTCAGTATTTGCTATGTACCGAAGTCGTCCCGATATCACGATCTTCTTTTTATGTTGAAAAAATAGCAAACGAGCGCGCGGCCACGCTGGCGATTTTAATTAAATCGACTGTTCCTGACGAAGCGCGCGGATAGCAAATTTTTCAATCACGTCAAAACCAGGAAAAAACTACCGCCCTAACGCAGACTTCGCTCCGCAGTGGCGTAAAAACACGGGTGCTCGATAAAAACTGAAACCGCAATTCTAATCAAACTCCCGAATTGCAAAATCGTAAAAAACCGACGGGGAGCGCGCTCTTGATTCTCGGCGATCATTCACGGTGGCGCCAGAACCGCTAGCTTTGTCCGAATTAATTTTTTAAGGTATTATTGGGTCAACGTACGGCTCGGAGGCTCGGAGCCGGCCGGCCGTCAGCGAGGAATGCGTATTATCGTCGGGAGAATGTTTGTATTGGTTCCGAAAAAACCCAACGAGAAACATCCGTTTTTTTGTACGAAAACGTTGCACCGCTGGGAGCTGAAAAAATACGAGCTTAATAAGCTTCGTGCTCCGCGTATTGAGATGTCGGCTTCATGTTTGTGTCAGACGCGAAAGAGCCTGCGTTCGTTGCACTGGCGATCCGCAAATTAGATCCAAATATTGCATTGTCAGTCACCTGAATGGCACTGATCGATAAAAAATATTTATTTATGTACTGGTATGTAGGAGTTATTTATGATTTGTTTATTGAAGAGTCTGTGTTTCAATTGATTCTTGCTGACTTGTTATTTATAAAATCGATACGTAAAAGTACTAAAAACTTATTGCATCGTATTTTGCCTGGTATCAACATTTAATTATTCTTATCGACTTTTGAATATGTTAATTGTTAACAGATTAGGTGATTGTTATACAACTTATATTATTTGTGTTTATTAAACTATAGTTAGGTATTTAGTATACTTGATCACATAGTAGGAAGGTCAGTCCAATGACTTCTTTACTACATTGATATATTTTCCTTCTAGGCGAAGTGAGTTAAAGAATTTATTGTGACGAAGCTCGACATTTGTTTAGAGAAAATGAGTGGCGTAGGTATCTATTATATTTTTACTAGTATAAACCTGGTCACTTATCATGTTCTTTATGGTTTTTATGTTTTCTTTCTATAGTATTATTGTCTGTCGACCTTATTATAAGAGGGATGCTCTGTTACGATTTTATATTTTCTGACAATCAGTGATCAAAAATTTATATCAAAACAATCAAGTCAATTTCAGCTAGTATAAAATTACAGAATTCACATTGTCCGTTTCATTTGGTGGCATTAGTATGGTTTTGTATTCAACATTAAAAATGCGTGATTATTTATAATCTGGGTGTAATTACTCTAATGTGTCTGTGGGAAGTGCAGGGGTAACTTTTTTTATTAATATGTTATCTTTTAAATACCAAAGTTACGTTTCTTTTGAATATATTTTTATATTCTCAACGCACGGCGTATGAGCATCCGCGATTGAATAAAACAATTGATATTAATTGCGTCTGACCTTACGGCCATATATAACATTGTTAAATCGTTTAGCGGCTAATTGAATAGTTGGGGTCTTGAATTTTATTGCTCTACGCAGTCGGTGTTTGAATAACTTTAATTAAAACGTCATTTTTTATATATAGGAGATCTGGTCATTTTGAAAACCGACGATGATTTTTTTCGCTCTATTGAATATGCATTCTTGTTCCAGTTTATCTCAAATTAAACAGAAACGGAGGGAAGGCATGACACGAAAGAGATCCAAGTATAACTTTATCTATTATGACACTAAAAAAACCCCTTTTAATCTGAGCTGATGGAGATCTTTATTCTAAATCATTCTGTGACTCAAACTACCATGTTCAAGTAGGTTTCTTTGTAGAGGTTCGATTTACAAACGGAAGGGTTAAATACTACACGAACACAAAGCAATAGTCCCCCGACCTTTCCTCTCGCCGCCAGCACGATCTGTCACCGCATCATATCCCTTAACTTTCACACGGAAGGTTGCGCGGGACAGTCCGGTGCACATTATCCAATTGAGAGCAGCGGTGATTGGAAGATGACTACCGGTCGGACAACCGCCGCGACCAGCTGCCGGCCACATGCTAACAGGCCGAAGTCATTGTGTGCTCAATGGTTCGATGGCAATTTCAATAGCAATGTACCTTTGCGTGTAGTTTTTTCGAGAAATATAAGGTTAGATACCTATTATAAATTAAATAGAAAAATGCAATTTAAAGTATATTGCCTAAAATAACGGTTATTTTACCGATTATAATTTTTAGTTGCTCAGTACCATGATATTATAGTAGTAATACATAGCTTATAACGAGGACAGAGGTATAGACATTCTGTGTAAAAAATCAAGTAGTTTAATTTAGTAGTTTAAAAGTTAAAGAGACACAAACAATGTTTCATTTTTATATAAAAGTAGACATGTACGTTGTTTTTAGCTAGCTATTGAATGTATGCACCTTACATGATGCTTGAAATTTGTCACGAGTTAAAAAATATATATATTAAAATTAAATATATGGCAGTGCTTTAGTCATAAACATAAAGACAAATCATCAAATACATCTATTTAATGAATAACAAAAAGTGAGTAAGGGCAAAATTGTGTTTTTTAATAGCCGAAGTATCGTATTCTTGGACTGGAAAGCAATCTCAATGCCGAATTATTGTGACACAGTTCCCTTGTTGTTATTCATTTCTGTCGGGTAGTGCGGGGATCGATCGAGCGACGGGTGTCACTCTTCATTCGTACCCCAATTCACTCATTGGAAAGTGGAGTGAGGCGGCAACTGTCCGTCATTACCAATTGAACTTTCACGGCCGGAACGAGTGTAATGGAGATGATTTGGGTCCCGTTTCATTGCTTTATTGTTTGATGTCGGACACCAGTGATTTTGGGTTCGTGTCCGGCGTAACTGGGGCACCTTTTGTTAGCTTTGATCTAGATTGTGTTTTGTTTCACAATGTAATTATCCCGTCAAATTATCTTGGTACTTGGCAGTTCATTGAACCACAATAAATAAAATGAAATAAAACGCAGCCGAAGTCGTCTCAGTATCCTTCAAATTTAATTAAAATTAAAGTCCATGTCTTTTAGACTTTAATAAATTGCATATAGTGTTAAAAGTTTTGTTTTCTGGTAAACGAGTATTAAAGCATATGGTCATGGCCGCCTGGACTCGCCTGTATCTAAATTCACATAAAACAGGACTTTCACCTGCGGTTTATTACTGATGCGTCGCTCCTCTTGAGGACTTGAGGACCGTAGAAGTTCTAATAATAATTTCAGCAGATATATCAACCATTGAATATTTAATTCCCTTTGAGTTTCGGTGTTTGTTTCATAGACATATTGCCGTAAAAAAAGTTATGGTAACATTAATGACTTGGTAATATTATATAGTAATAAAAATATATCAGCTACAGCCATTTACATATTTCATGTGACGTACAAGTTCAGCAAGTAAATCCGGGGTGGATTGAGTTACGTTAGGTGATCTAGCCGCGGCCGGCAGCGGTCAACGACTCCGCGGCGCATCTCGACACTGTCGGCTTCGTTACACCAAGCAAATTTCATTAAAAGTTGGCAAACATAATAAATCACAAATCACAAATGTGAAGTACGCAGCTCGTGATCCGTAATTGACGACAAAGTTAGGCAGCGTCGGGCGCGGCCAGAAAATGGATGGATGAACATTCGTAGCATAATACATTCGCCCTTTAAGAAGCAAATTTAGCAATTGGAACTAAATTTAGTGATAAAGGTGAAAACTCGCGGTATCGTTTGATGCTGAATGCTCGGCAAAGTGCAACAAATGAAGTAAAATGAGACATATTCGTGTAAACTGTTCGGGCGGTGTGCTGGCAAAGACTGTACAGTTCTTCAGTGTTAACTTTAGGTTCAAAATATATAAAATGTTTAATAGTAAAATTCGATTTTGCGACAGGGATTTTTCTTTTTTTATATGTTTTTTTCTTTAACGTATAACTCCGCCATTTATTGTTTTTTATTATTCAATTCTTTTTTTTATTTGGCAGCACATAATTTCTCTTTTATTTCGTTTAAATTTTAAGAGATTTTTTTTCTCTAAGTTCATCGTTAGAGACGTTAGCTAGTATCTTCCGGTATTAAAAAGAAGGATAAAATTTTACATTGGAGTTAATTCAAAAATAGAATTGACTAATGCATCTATGAATATTTAGATAGAAATAAAAAATTGAAAAAAAAAAGTAGCCTGAAGTTAGAAACAGGAAACAATTTATTTGGTGACGACTTTTTTTAGTTATTTATAATATTTTAGTGCTGTGAATAAAAATGTATATAAAGATTTCATATACAAGTGATACATGTTATGTAATTTATAAACGGGATTGCAATACTCTGTGTATTGTGTCAATGACAGAGGCCATGAATCAGTAGCGGTCGCGCACTTCGAAATGCGTTATATCTACGACACGCTGTTATAATTCATTTGAAATTTATAACTCAAAGAATATGCAGAATTTGTCCATGTAACATCAATTTTTGATTCACGATCATTAAATTTGGCTACAAGGTAGTGAACATAAAGGTATACACATTATTTAAACTTATTTAGATTTTTGTCGTTTTATACCACTCGAAGGTTGACTGGTTCATGCTTAGGACTTAAAGTCCGCCTTTGTATTTTTACTTTCAAGTAAGATACAAAAAGATATATGAAAAAATAAATCTAATATTCACTTGTAAAAATCCAAATCATCTATTCCGTACTGTAATGAATCATTATAAAGAAATATATGAAGTTATTATTTTGTAAAGATGTGCGAGTTTGAGGGGTAAACATAGAGTGGATAGAGTTACATCAGGTGGTCTGGGCGAGCAGTCAGATTGCGCGGTCATTCACTTTGCTCAGCGCATCTCACTCTATTTTGTTTTTTTTCGCTGCATCTATGCGAAATTACATGCGATGTGGACATTGTGGGCACTGCTCTTTGTGGGCATTGGCTGATATCTTTTATTGCTTGTAGGTTTTTTCTTTCGTGATCCACACGATCATGAGCAAACTCTTTTATCTCCCACTGATGAGAGCGGATGTCTTCTTACAAACTAAGCTCGCAATATACTTTACCATGTTACAATGTACATTTATAAATAGTTATGACAAGGATAGAGTTAACATGAATATTAACTGACATTTCTGACTTTATGTATCATCTGTCAGTTTTTTTTTTTTTTTTTCGTTGGAAAAACCCGAAACGGGTGCCCTCCGCCACAGGGGCCGACGGAGGGGTATGTGGGGCTTCAACCCACTAAAAAACCAACGGGTGTCCACCTCGCCATTTAGCGGCGGAGCCACGGGAACATCCGCGACTCCGCCAGTGGCCGCCCGGCCAGGCCAGGCACGCCTCCGGGGGCACTCGTGCCCCGAACTCCGATGTCGGCGCGCCGGACACCGGACGCGCCGTCCACCCCGGACGTC
>DWON01006989.1:0-13342 GCA_018251015.1 Phocides pigmalion okeechobee
ACGTATCTTCATTCGAGCATTTAACGTTAACATCAGCTAGTGTGCATGCTCGTTTGCTGCTTTTTTCACATAAAAATATGTGTATATTTATAGAAATATATGATATTTCTATATAACCTCTTATTCGTCAACAGTGAAACAACTTCGTACCGTGCTACTTAAATCTGCAGAGTAAACAAGTCTCCCAAGTGCAGTATTGTTCTACATATTAGAATGCTTAATTATCGTTATTCGGGTACAATAGTAACCTAAAATTCTCAGAACTGGTCATTTTAACATCAAATTGTCTCTCACGCTTCATGTAATAATACATATAAGATACACACAAGCATTTTTTTCATTATAAGGTATTTACAAATATTACAATGTCCTACGTTTTCTAGATAACGTACTTTAAAAAATAAACCTTTATGGAATGTAACAAGTAAAAGATCATCTTTATTTGAATCTTCGTTTTCATATTTCACCAAATTATCGTCTTAATCTTAGATTTAGTTTTCATAGTTAATTATATGCATCGCTATTGTTTTTACAACTCCCGCCCTTTTTAAACTTTTTCTTAAATCCTATCTTCTCTATGGCCAGTGTCAGAAATATAAATATAAATATAAGTATTCTCATAAAAAATAAAAATGATAATGTATCAAGTTGAACATTTTAACGAATTACACAAATATATTTATTTTATTAGGTTTATATAATTTATGTTATACATATAATATTGTCACAAAATAGCATTTTATTCAGGATAACAATTAATTAACCGAAATATAACATTTAAAACTAACCTTCGAACTAATTATGGTAAATGCCTAAATTATACAGCCAGTGCCAGAAACACTGAAAGCATTCCGCGCTAAATAGCGATCCCAATCCTCAGCAAGAAATATGAACCAACCCTCTTGTCATTAGCAGTGTCGATCAGAGGTAGGACTATTTATATGAAATATTTTTTGGTACATAGGTCCCATTTTATTTATACATTTCTACGATCAAATTTTGACAATAATATCCGAAAATACCTAAGTTTCAGCAAAAATCCAACCATTAAAGAGGCAAACGGAACCACGCAAAAGCACGTTATAACAAATTAAAAGATTAATACATCAATTGGATGTAAGACATGAAGTGGCGTGGCGTGTGGTCGTCACAACACATTTGTGGTGATTTCTCGGGCGGGGTGAACGACCTAGGTTTCACGGGCGCTGAGCAAGTTTAATTACACAAATAATGCGGTGCGCTATGCCCGCCTTGGCCTCAACTAGGGTGTCTACGACCGTAACAATCATTCGGACAAAAGCGGTCGTGGGACCCCATAGGAAACGAAGTTTCGTACGATTTTACTTAACCCTAAATGTCATCCGAAATAAAATCTTTTCATTTTATATCATTCTTTATCCAAATAATTAAAATAGAAATAATCAAATTAAAAGGTTTCATTTCATACTTTACGAAAAAAATACATCAATCGTAATTATTAATTACATGAAATTGAATAAAAAAATGAAAGAAAAATCTTATAATCATATTGTATCAAATAAATTATTTGCTTATGACAACTATAATAAGATATATACAATTTATATTCTAAATGTAATTAATTATTTACCTACACAAATTTTAATTATATTACAATAGAACTTTGTATTTTTTTCAATATAGTTTGTTCGAATCTCGGTACTCACACACAAACACACACCATACACATATCGTTACTTGACGATTTCTGACAAGCTGAGCCCCACGGCTCATAGCGTGTTAAGAAACTCCAAAAAACGGAGGCAGTCATGGGGACTTACGACGGAAATAAAAATCTAAAATTATGAATTAACAATAGTTATTTCTAAATTAGTTATAGACAATTCTAAATTATTTACGTTAGGCTTTAATTATAATTCGTTTTAAGTACATGGTCAGATTGAGATTAATTAATTATATATGTACATAAATTGTGATTTAAAAATTTAAATTTTATTTCTTGGAAACTGAATTTATAAATATTAATCTAGTTTTCGCACGAGTCCATTTAAATTGACTTGTATACATAGTATACTGTTATACATACATATTCATGTTGCACAAAACCTCACAAGTACCATATTAGCATGTCGTCAACATGAGTCATAAGATTTTCCGTACCAAAAAATCGCTTTACGCGCCTAAAGTATTCACGCAGATACAAAAAAAATAGTTACTAAAAAATTTTTTTTTTTTGATATACAAATAGGAATACGACACAAATAAATAGCTAGTACGTGTTGACAATGAGTAAATTGTTGGTATCTCCAATATACATTTTAATGCTGGTTTTAATTTAAGATATTAGGTAGAAAAATATTTTAAATAAATGATTTTTTCTATTGTTCATTTTTATATAACCAAAAATGACAAAAGTACTTGCTAAGTAATAAGGATATCACCTGTAAAATTAGGTCATTTAATTGTTAACGACGACGCAGGTGATAAGAGGGTTCATATCTTGCGCAGAAAATAGCTATTGCTATTCAACACGGGAATGCAGCTAATGTTCTTGGAACCATGCCGCATGGGCACAGACGCCCTTTAGATTGAATTAGGCTTTTATTTTAATTAGTTTAAAGATTTTCATCATTCGAATATATTAAATACCGTCAATTCTTTAAAAAAGTACACGAACATAAAAAGATATAAGAAACAATGGCTAACCTACTTTAAAGGTCTATACAACGTAACCATGAATCATTTTTTATGTAAAATCACCTACAGCTCTACTTTAATGGATCCACTAATTAATGTTGTTCTTATTTATTAATTAACGCGAAGAATAAAGGAAATCAAGGCGTCATTGTGTAAAATAATTACTTGTTCGGTTACTAGATACAAAATATGTGTACACTAATGTAATATTTATATTAAAAAAATCACTGTCTTGTTTTCTCGCAAAATACATGTACATACGTAATTTAATGTACACAAATGTATTCGCTAATGTATAATTTCTATTTTTAGGAAACCTGTATTTTGTTTTCTTATATATTGGGTGTTAGGTATAATATTTTCTTAATAAGAGTGGAAACAAACTTGTACCTACATATGTATATTACGCATTAACGGATCCATGTCTACCACACTTCTTAATAACCCTAAAACTTCACCTGATATTAGTTTCAGATGCATTTCTTTCAAATTGAAATATAATATTTCATTATAGTATTAACATATATATATAATATTGTCAAACATACAAGGTAAATTCATTTCAATGGCTTTCAGTGTCCTTTTAGTTAAGATTGACAAGGAGAAAGACAGGGAGTAAAAAGCTGGCGGAACACCTAATGGTTAAGTTAGGATGCTAGTATTACTAGATCTCTTTTACAGTAATCCATCAAGTACACGTGAACTTATTATATTTAATTTACAATATACAATATATTAATTTACAATATTTCAAGTTTATTGAAATATTTAAACTTTCTTTTTTACATTTTATTTAAGTTAATATAATTATTTAATTTAAACGTTTGTAAAAAATAATGTAGCTAAAAGAAATCAAGGGTGCTGCACGATAAAAAGCAGCAGGTTATGAATAAATATAATAATAATATTTTGTACTAAAAATGGTACAAGTATTTATTGCTCAACCATAAGATAATAATAATAAGAAAACAAGAGCACTACTTATAGTATCGAAAGACAAATGTGAAGGAGCTGCCGCAACAGTCGAACTAAGAAAACTCCTACAATTTTGTATTAGAAAAACCGTGAAATATAATAAATTGCTAGTTAGAAACAACATAATACATAAAGCGTATACTTACTTACTTACACGAGTGAATTTTTAGTTAAACAGGAGAGCAGCAATTCGGACGGTAAGTGGAATGGCGGATATACGTGATGGTTTTACATCATGACAAAGGAGATAGCAACCCTACGTATTATTATAAGGGATAATGAAGAGGATGCGGCTGCACTAAAACCAGAAAGACGCCTATAACTTATTAACAAAAGCCATGAACTCTTAGAAATTTCTAGCAAGAGAAACGATAAAGCAACTATATATATAGTAAAATGTATATAATCTGTATAAACGTGGATTCTCAGCTAAATAGCAGAGCAGCAATTTCTGCGGCAAGTGGAGCGCACGGCAGATTTACGTGACGCCTGCTATGGCTAATGGCCTTAGGGTATTTTCCTGTCCTGCGACTTGTTATGACTTGTTGAGCTGTAAAAATATATGAAGAATCTGACAGACTAAAAACTTAACTCTTAGGATTTATATTCTGGTTAATTTTATTGTCATAATTCATTATATATTTTTGTCATAAATTACTGTACTTGATGTTAAATGATTTATGCAGACCATAGGCATCCACGTACAACATCAGATAGGACTAAGTCCGTACGTCGTACATAGATGTACTGCTACTCTTGAGGACTGAGATGGTCGTCCCGCTTGTAAGTGTACCAGACAACCGCATCTCTCCAACCGAAATACAGAGTTGTTTAAGGGCAGAATATGAGAGTAGGGAGGTACCTACCCGATCGAACTATAGTTAACATCAAGTAATCTATTTATTATAACTATAATAGTTATAATCTGTATTTTCTTAATGTATTTCAAAATGAATCATTGATTTGATTTGATTTAAAGGTTCACAAACATAAATATTATTTACATTTCACTATGTACTCACGATTAACAATTTTTGATTTTTTGATGCCAATATTTCGAACCAGATGCATGGTTGTCGCATTAAATAACTTAAGTTTAAAATGAAGCGTTGTAGTCTGAAACGCGCCTAACGCGAATGCTTGTCTGCTAGTTACACGGAAGATGCTTAAGCAATAGTTGCTTGTTTTCTTAAATAATAAGACTCGAGTTAACATGTTGCAATTTAAAATAAACCTTTTGTTTACTCTAGTTGTAAAGTAAAGATTTTACAGCTAAAAGATAAAATGAAAAGCGATGATCCTATATAGATCTTGTAGTTAAGCCTTCGTACATGATAATTTAATCAAAACTTATGTGTAAAGATAGTCATAAAATAAAGGTTTAGTGATATGTTTGTAATAAAATATCAAGCGCTCTTATGACTAAACACTTTATACGAAGCTGTGCATATCAATCCGATACCGTTTTTGCCAGCTCCGACAAATATTGTCGGATGTTTTGCTAGCGATCACGCCGGATCAAAAATCGTGTCAACTCGATGTTTGTACTAACCTTTTTAGTTTATTACACTTGCATCTGTTACATTTACATCTGTTACGAATGTAACAAATTAATGTAATATTTGTATTACTAATATTTACACATACAATTATTACACTTTAATTTGATTCACTTAAGTTACTTCCACGTAAACGGGGCATGTAGCATCTAATGTCTCATGACGTTCCTATGTATAGGACGTGGGAATGATTTTTATCAGATATTACTGCAATTATTTACATTCGTTGAATATCGGGTATCCTACAGAATCTTTCCGTAGTATCAAAAATTAACTCATTCAGTCACATCCGACATCGGACAAGTGTGAACAGACGCGGCAATTTCCCATTAAAAACGGATCCGACAATCGACAAGCGAGAACGAAGTCTCAGATAACAAATTCTAAAGTACATATGTAAAAGTTAATTAACTGGTTTGAATATTAGACACGAAAGCAGTACCCAAATAAAAAGTTACAAATGCACCTTTCATACAACTTACCATACCATTATGGAATTAACACTATTAATGTTGCCATTAACACATTTTGACACTTAAAACCTTAAACGGTACTCATTGTTTATGTATTTTTTATGAAATTGAAGTTGTGTGAAATAGCTAACGAGACTGCACTCCTGCACCTTGCTGGTAGATGAACAGGAATCCGTTATATATTTCTGTTCAAGAAAAACTGTTATAAACTATTTGATGTAAGAAATAAAAACGAAAAGAAGAAAATGAGGCAATTAAAAAAAAAAACTTTTTGTCCATTACAAAATAAATTACATTAAAACTTTTAACGACGTGATATTATTTAAAAGTGACACAAAGTTTAAAATGAGTGCTTTCAGAAAACAAAAGGTATGCAATCTGACCTTCTTATATCCATCTGCAAATTGATCAAAATGAGGGAATATATCTAAAAGGGAGTTGAGAGCAACTTGGATGACGTGACGCCCGCCGTGCGTCTTGTAGGGAAAGCAATGAGTCTGTACTTCTGACCACGGCGACATTTTGTCAGGTATGAAACATCGACTGAATTCATTGTGAAAATGTGGACCGTCAATTCAACCTCATAATTTTAACAGCGTTTATTTATTAATAGTACCTATGTTCATTTAGGTACTATTAAAGCAACCCGAGAAAAATGCAGTAGGATACATAGATGGATAAAATATAAACCCTATTTGAAATCCATCACATATGCGAATACCCTTCAGGATTAAAAGGATTGTTCCTTCTTAACTAATTCAGCAACCATAACTTTTTAACGCAACACAAGGATTGTTTTATATTAAAAAATTTGTGCCTGTTACCTCCCATGTCAAACCGTGCAAATACTATCACCTTAATAATGCACTGTTACCTGAATACTAGTTATCTGTATCATGTTTATGTTAACGTTAGCAAAATAGTCCGCCCTCATTGTCCACCGTAAAGCATTACTTGTGTGCTGGCTACACTTCGAAGCGAGGCGACCATCTTAGTCCTTAGGAGTAGCAACGCATGTTCGAGCTCAGATAGGATTTCGGTCGTATTTGCGATTGTACATGGATGTCTATGGGCTGCGACTACTTACCATCAGGTTGTTTGCATGCTCGTTTGCTACTCTTCTCATATAAAAATAATAATAGTAGAAATGGTCAAAGCTGGTAAAACTTCTTGTAGTTTTAATGTTCCGCATTGTCTGCTTTGCCTTTTCCTAACTTGTAACAGCAATATAATTACTATTTATAACAATAGCGACTATTTTTTATAATTTTTAAAATAAGAATGGCAGGTCGAACAAAAAAAAACAAAACAATAACGATAACAGGCGTTTTTCCATTATTATTTTTTCTTTTGTTTTTACGGTGAACAATTTTCTGTGTAATATCTTTTAAGTTCTCATTTTATGTTTGCCTTGTGACATTTTAGTCATCTTCTTTACTCTTTTCTTCGAGATAACCCGGTAGAAAAAAAGATTTATTATATTATTAGAAGACTGTATTAATGTATTCTGGTTTCTAGTTTATAATTAGGTAATTGTCTCGAGGCTTTTAAACTTAATCCTTAGATTTTTGAAATTAACCGACATATGCAAGTAACTTACATACGTACAACGGTGCTGACCACTAAACATCAAATGGAAATCATCTTATTTGTTACGTTGTTACATAAAGTCGCAAACAACAGAAAGTCAAGCACAAATTTTATTCGAGTTTTTGTAATCAACTGATATTTGAGAAAAACAAGATTAGCCATGCTTTCTGAAACTTCATTTAGATGAAGAAACACTTTAGGTAAGTTTGTTATAATCGTACACCAATTTATAACGGTATGTAACGGAAACGGTCACGCTAAACTCATTTATTACGAATAACAAAAACTGCCTTATTTTTTGTATTTCTACTATCATTAAAATTTATTGGGTCTTTTTAGTAAATGAATCGGTTAAGTTGAGCGTTGGCCGTTGAATTTACGTTTTTGTATAAATAAAATGGATTCTAATAAGACAGTGTAATCGGACAATAGAGAATTTTTGTCAGGTTAAATATTTAACAAAGGAACAGTTCATCTGATCTTAAAAGGTCGATTTCATCTGAAACATCTGAAATCTTGTATTGACTTAAATTTTCAGCCGTGATCACGAGCCATGGAACTGGTTTGAAATATCTGCAATGAAAATCGTTAATCGTGATTACTCATTACATTGTACAATGGACTTATAGATAGATCTATGGGCGGTTACTTCTTAAGAAGACAGGCTGCTTACTCACATGATTCTTTACTAGATAAAGTAAAACGAATTAAAAAATATTGTTGTCACCTTAGGCTACAGGTAACAGGCCATAGACCATAGCACAAGATCAACAAATATAGAAAACGAAGAATATTGGACCAATGGTTAATGACCATTCGTTGTGTAAAATCTTTATCGATATTTCAAAATCTTTATTTAATATGTATATTCATTCAAATCCAAATTCAAATATTTTATTTCATTGTAACTATTTACATACACTTAATGAACGTCAAGGGTACAATGTAAAATCAGTACATCGGCTTTGGGCGCGCTGTTGGCTAACGTTGACCGGGAGAAAAAAGCCGGCGGAAAAACACTTTCGGCACTCTTTTTAAATCAGTCCTTGATAAATAAACATTACACGATATAACTTTAGGAAGATAGTGAGCACACGAGACAGACTAATCGTGTGTGTCACGATCTGTCTACTGTCATCTGCACACAATTCCGAGTAAATGAAACTGTTAAATATTAAATACTGTATACTCGAAATAACGCTAAACCGTAGCTTAACCCGACAAAATATTAGCTGAATTGCCTGGTATAAATATACATGTACTTATATATTTATCTATATAGATAAATATATACATATATATAGATTTGTTTTTTAGACAATCTCATAACGTGAAAAACGTTAAAAATGTAACTGTCAACTTAAAAGTGCCCTCGTAACCTACACAAGATAAATGGATTTGATTTGACTTTAGCAACCAAATTGCCGAATTTGGCGATTCAGAACGACAAAAAGTGCCGAGCAAAATCTTGATCTGTTTTTAATAACCGTGTCACCATGACGCATATATTATATCGTGATATTGGGCTGAGTCAACGGCATTGTCAATTTTTGCCAATACTGCATAAGCATTGTGGTGAGTGAACGAACTCTTCATGTGATGCAATCTGCATAACATAAATTGGATTAAAAGGGACTAGTATTTCACTTGGATGTTAATGAATAAATATCTCAGAAAACTCACGCCGTTCGTGTTATTCTGTTATATTTATAATGTCAGAAGCAGAATTCGCGATGTGTATTATCAAATTTGTAATTTCTATAAAAGTTGACAATGCCCGTTGTCACGTATTTTCGTTTAATTATAGAAATTTACTGCTGTATCTGAAGAATTTTAGTATTAACAGTATTTCGTAAGGGATATAACATCACAATCGTAGAATGTTCAATATTCATTATCTTATTTTCTAAACAAACAATACATAATTTAAAGGTGGTAGAGCCGTTAGAGCTCGCCCGGGACGGCACCACCGCCACCCTCATAACTCACCGTAAAGCAACATGTTCTTCATGTATTGTGTTTCGGTTGGAGAGGTGTGGTTGCCGGACATACATTATTGGAGGCGACCATCTTAGTCCTCAAGAGTGGGAACGCATCCGCGTCCATTCTTAAAAAGAACTTCTGTCCTATTTGAGATTGGACGTGGTTGTCCATGTGGTGGCCTGCATGCCCATTTCTTACTCTTTCATAATAAAAAAAAACATACATATAAACGACAAACGATTACACAATTTTAAACTGATATTATTGCGGAATCCATACATTATGCAACTGGTTCGAAATATCGGCAATTAAAAATAAAAAATCGTTAATCGTGAGTACCCGTTATATTGCATAATAAAGGGTTACACAGACAAAAAAATACTAGCTTCCTTGTATAGACACTTATAGCCCTAAATAGTACAAAAGTCCTGCTTGAAAGACTTCAAGAATATCAAAAATAATTTTGCAGGTTGTGAATTATTTTTACCGCCTCTACTCTGGAGAATAATACAGCGCTGTTTCAAGGCGTATTACGAGTGATATGAGTTCGTGTGCAATCCATAAGTGTTTCCAAACCGACTGTCTAAATGCATGTAACAATCTTTAACCTCAATTATTCACAACATCCGGGATCAACTTAACGTTTCTCAACTTCCGGTCACCCATCCAACCCTTGCCCACACCCGACGTCCTTTAACTATATCGATAAGTTATGAGTTACACAAATCGTGCTACTTGGAACATAAAACCAAATCTCTTTGAAATTTAAGACGCCTCTGCTCTAAAAATATATAATATACCACAGACAATACATTTTCATTAGGCTCAATATACAAATATAGTTAGGTAACTATATTTGTATATTGAGCCTAATGAAAATGTTGAATACATTGAGAGTACATTAATACGTATATCTCATTATGTGTCCATAATTATTTCCAAACAGAAACTGGTATGTTTCGAAGATTTTATATTAATCTGAAACCATAACAGAGTTTCTGCTCGTCATGCTCGGGGCCTTTCAAGTTGGTACCAACGTCACTGCGGTAGGCAACATAATTATTCTTAATAAAGACTAACGTTAACCTGCGGCTTTGCACGCATAAAATAAGCTTGGCATTTTTGTGACAAAAGTAGCAATCGAGCATGCAAACCTTGTGATGATAATAAGTCGCAGCCCATAGACATCCACGTACAACCACAAACACGACTGAAATCCTGTGTAAGTTCGAACGTAGATACGTTGCTACTTCTGAGGACTAAGATGGTCGCGTCGCTTCAAAGTGTAGCCGGCAACCGCACCTCTCCAACGTAATGCTTTACGGCGGATTATGAGGGCGATGGTGGTACCTTCCCGGTCGGACTACAGTTCTCCCATCTTGAAAAACAGTTTTTATATATAGAAATTTATTTCATAGTTTTGTTATTATAAAATAATCATTGCATTATTAGGATAATGAAATATTTTTTTAATGGATTACGCGATAAGCGAATTTTGTTGTCCTTTCTAACAGACTGTAACTGTTTTCCCGTAATTCCAACAAATCGTATGATACTTCGTTTTGGAGAAAAGGCGGCGAAAGAAAATCTAAAACAAACCTCTTTTCTATCTTTAAAAATATCATTATTAATTAATAAATTAATGGAGCATGTGGAGTTGGAGACGTCTCAGGCCGTATGTGTTAGTCTAGTCTTTTTACATGATATTTGTTAAATAACCAATTTAAACTTCTCTGGTCTTATATAAACTTTGACTTGCAACGCGAGTCATCCTCATAACTCGACGTATTCTAAATTATTTTTATAGAAGCACTCATTACGGAGGTACCCGTGAATTTGTAACAAGAATGCCTTATTTCTAAGTAATTTGAAGGCTGTACGCAGCGGTTATTGACCCCCGATTTGAAGTAATGCGACTTCGCAACGATTACTTACGTTGTAATAAATTCTTAAGATTTATTTTAAAACAAAACCGGGTAAACAAAGGATATAAATGCTCGTTATACTATTTAATAAAACTAAACATTGTCAGTTTGTTCATGTTGTTTGTATTATTTCAAAGCGAAAACGAATGATTTAATCTTCTCCAAACTATCCAAATATCGTCCTTGTAGTTATTTTATTTATATTACTTATTTATTTCAGGCTACTAAGGCCCATAGACACGACACACAAATACAAATAAACAATATAATAAATTAATACATAAAACAGAAATAGAAAAAAAGAAAAAACAATAATACTATACTAAATAGAAATATAACAATTATAATATATGATCACATTGCGCCTGTAACATTATATTGAGTCTATAAGTATAGTAAGTAATAGGTAAGGAATATGGTAGGTATTATGTTGACATTATATTACATTGGAACTGAACAATTACCCAAAAAATATATAGTTAATTAATTAATATAGTTAGTTAGTTCTTATTATGTAACTACCTTCAATTATACTATTAATCAACTAACTTAGGCCCGCGGCTTTGCACGCGCTCGCCTAGTTCTATATTAAGCAAAATATAAATATGATACCTTACATTCTAATACATATGTCTATTTATATCCTATACGTATACTTTAAGTTAATCTATAAAAAATATAAAAACATCATACAAATTTTCATATTCTATTGTACCCCGTTTACAGGAGATGTATTTCTAAATTACTTTCTTAGTGATAACTTAGGTAATACAATGAGCTTATCTGCAAACATCAGTTTCTAATGAGCATTGATGTCTGTATCAGACAGTCACCTTATTCAAGAGTAGCAAATGAGCATGCAAACCACCTAATAAGTAGTCGCAGCCCATAAACATCTACGTACAACCACAAACTTGACCGAAATCCTTTCTGAGGTCCAACGTCGACACGCTGCTACTCCTGAGGACTAAGATGGTAGCCTCGTTTCAAAGTGTAACCGACAACCGCGCCTATCCAACCGGATTACCATGCTTTACAGCAGATTATGAGGGCGGCAGTGGTACCTACCCGGTCGAACTATAGTTCTCCCACTTTTAAAAAATCATAATGCTGTATTGTGTATAACAGGAACTTAAATTTATTATAAGCAGACAAGATAGCAGTATAACCCTAGTGGAACATAAAACCTTGGTGAACCGTAACTTAGCCGTTACCAAAATGGGTAGTTTTATGACAGGCGCTTGGTAAATTTATTTCATTCTTCTGTTTATACATTTATGTTTTACACCAATAAAATAAATATCGAGACGCTAAGAAGTAAGTGAAGCTAGTGTCAGATTGTATAATAGTTCGGGAATAACCGGCAAGGTACCACCGCCTTCCTCATAATCCACCGTAATGCAAGTATATGTGTTAGGAGAGGTCCGGTTGCCGGCTGCGTAAAGCGATCATCTCATTCCTCAAGAATACACTAATTAATCTATGTACGACCTTGCAGAAAAATTCAATCATGTTCGAATTTAGATATTTTTATAGTAAACGTGCATGCCATGTTATGTTAATTAGCCCATGAAGCACACATAGCCATGAACATCCATCTTCAAACAGGACTAAAGTCTTGCCTGACGTCATACGTTGTACATACGTCATACATACGTTGCTATTCCTGAGAACTGAGATGATATCCTTGCTTGTAAGTATAGCCGGCGATTGCACCTTTCCAACCGAAACACGGAAACTGTGTATGTACTTTACTGTCGAATTGTTCGTCTACCACCTTCGAAAATAGATGCCCATGGAGTGCAGTCACTTCACAACAAGCGACCATGCTCATTTGTTACTCCTTTAAAATTAAAATAAAAACAAAGATAAGGCAAATGTCATCCTAGCTATAAGTTTACTGTACGACAAAGTCGTACAAACCTAATGAATCAGTCAAGTTAATTGTTTATAACATTTTTTTTTTATGAAAGAGTAAGAAACGGGCATGCAAGCCACCTAATGTTAAGTGGTCACTGCAGTCCATGGACAAACACGTCCAATCTTAAATAGAACACAATTTCTTTGTAAGGATGGACGCGGAAGCGTTCCTACTCTTGAGGACTAAGATGGTCGCCTCCAATAATGTGTATCCGACAACCACACCTCTCCAACCGAAACA
>DWON01006990.1:0-13340 GCA_018251015.1 Phocides pigmalion okeechobee
TGAAGAACATATTGCTTTACGGCGGGTTATGAGGGTGGCGGTGGTACCGCCCCGGGCGAGCTCTAACGGCTCTACCATCTTTAAATATAACATATAACGTAAATATAAAGCAAAATATAACCAAAAACAATGTTTAAAACTATATGGCATAAATAACATACATAAAATAATGAAAAAAAAAACGATAAAAAGAAACGAAAGAAAAAAATAGATATAATGTGCTGTAGTGTAACAGTATTGTAAATGGGTCTCAATTCAGCTTATACTGACAAGTTCTGCGATAGGGTCCCAACTCAGCGTATGCTGGCATGTCCTAAAACAAATATTTACGCTGGTTGCTGTGAGGCCCTACCCTGGGTGCAAATGCCAACAGTGTCAAACATATTTAGGACTCGTGTGCTACATTTAACTTTAAAATACTAGCTGTGCCCGCGACTTCGTCCGCGTTTATTTTACATAATTCAAAAATCTTGATACAACCTACGATTACATGCATTATAAGTGATTATTTAATTTCCCGCCAAATTTACAAATAACTTAACTTATTATGCACCTAAACCTTTCTCAGCAATCACGTATCTATTGTTGAAAACTGTGAGTAAATCCATCCAGTACTTTTTGAGTTTATCGCGAACAGACAGACAGACAGACGCGACGTCGGAATGTTAATCGGGAGTTCACGTTAAACAGGTTGAAAATGTATAAATGACCCACGGTTAATTTAACCATTGTAGAGACAAGAAGTTTCCTTAATTACATAATTACCTTCTAATTAGTAGACACGTTGAAAGTTTTAATGACGTCAGCTTACCTTGTATCATCTGGGCTCTAAGTATAGAAATTATTCTAATTAAAAGTTTTCTTTCGAAGACAATTATTGTTTGAAACTTTAGTCTTTTTATAGAAACGGTTTTCCCACGTCAGCGGGTTACCTGCATGATTTCTAGGGTTCGGTACCTTCCGTACGCGTCTGTAGAACCTTAAAAAGTTCCTTGATATTTTTACGTGTCATTAATATTAAGTCATTGTTAATTGAATAATATCTTAAAACTAGTTATAATAAAAGCCTAATATAAACAAACAACACGAAGTCTGTGCAACTGCGGCATAATCGTAAAGACGTGGACGTTTGCTTGCGCTGAATAGCGATTGCAGTTCTATGCACAAATTGGAACCAGCCCTCTTAGTAGAGCAGTAAACGACCATCACCTGTTACCGGGGTGACATGAGTGCACGTTAATCTTCAGATATGTTCGAGGACCTATCTGAGGTTTAAGATGGTTAGCAACATAGAAAAAATGTAAAAGTGATAATTAGGGTGTAGCTCACTTGATGTTTAATGGTCTCTGCAGCCAATGGACCGTCCAAGCTCAAACAAGTCTTGCCTAAATTCGTGCATAGCTGCGTTGCTACTCCAGAAGACTGACATGGTCGCTTCGCTTGTAAGTATAGCCGATAACCGCACCTGTTTAAACAAAACGTAGATGTGCTTTGCAGTGAATTATGAGGGCAGCACTGGTATCGCCCTGTTGAACTGTTGTCCTACCACTTTGCAAATGATTTTTTTTCATTACAGAGACACTTTCGATGCGGCTTCCCTACCTGTATCTGGATTTGAAAGTATGGTTCTTAGAGTTAAATAATTTTATACAAATTAAAGACATTTTTCATCGATGATAATCTTTTTTTTCACGAATCTAAAAGTCAAATACATTTTTTATAGTATTAAAAATATTACATTCGTGTAAGCTTAGTCAAATTCGGACCCTCAAACGAAGGGTCCCGAGGTTAACTTCCTCGAGGATTTAATTTTATTATTATGTGTGTATTTCAAATTAATTATCATTTGCTTTATTGGCGAAGTTGAACATGACAAAAGTGACATGCTTGAAAGTTTTTCATAAAGTTCTCCAAACATGTTCATGTTCACAGTCAAAGTTTTTTTGTGTTTTGTAAAGTACCCAACGAGCACTTGTTTTAGTAGTCTCTGCAGTTAATGGATATCCTAAATTTCTGCCTGACGACGTGCGTAGATGTATTGCTACTCATGAGGATTGAGACAATTTCCTTGTTTGAGAGCGTACTAGTCGAGTACATGTCTCCAATCGAAATACAAGAATTGCTTTATAGTTATGGCTTGGTGGTCTATGAAACTAATTTATTCTGAGAGAAGGCCCATGCTTAGCTATGTTATGGATTGCTGTATAGACGATAGATACTTCTCGTTAGTGGCCGTGGGTATGTTCAAAGTTATGAAATTATCAAGGATACGTAAAATTGATTATTGATTTCTGCTCATGACTAAGTTTGGCCGGTAGATAATGCTTTTAACATTAAGCCCATTTTAGATACATCTTGATTGGATCAATAAAGTATAAATAATAAACTAAAAATATAATTCATCAAAATAATGATCAATGAAATGCGTTGTTATTACAAAGATATCAAGAAGAAAAATTTAATCAAAACCGACACAAATATTAAAATTGGTACAAATGTACTTTTCACTTACTGTGTGTTAGATAGAAGTATAGTTCGGTCGGGTGGGTACCAACGTCGACTCCATAATCTGCAGTGAAGCAACCGCACTTATAAGCTAGGCAATGATCTTAGTTCCCAGGAATTCCAATGTGTCTATGTACGAGCTCAGGTAGAACTTCAGTCCTGTTTAAGTTTTATGAGCATGTCCATAAGCTGCGGCAACTAATTAAAATTAGGTGGCCTACATACTCGTTTGTTGTTTATTTATTTATTTATTTTTTTTGACATGCCAACAGCATGACATACAGTCATTTTACAAAAAACATTATGTAATAAAAAAGAGTATTGGTATGCAAGCCAATTGGCAATGCAACAGACATGTGCAACATTTACAAGAATTAAGACGTGTTCTACTTATGCAAGGAGTGTTAATTATAAAGAAATAAAAAATAAAAAATTAATCTATGCAATAAATATACATTAATTATCTTAGGATCACAACCTAGGAAGCAAAACTACTGAGGTATGTAGACAGTTTGTTTTTGAAATAGCTCCATTTAATGTGAAAAATGTCTATGTCGGCTGATGTACACACTTGATTATATGCGGCAGAGATTCTAGAGAGGGTGGAATGTTTGAAAAGGTGAGTTCTAGTAGGTGGTACATAGAAGATTTTGGTAATAGGATGTCGTGGGATAGGATATAGGGATAGGGTGTCGTGTCGTGGTTGTTCATTAATAGCAAATAAGACTGACACCAACGAATATTTACTTTTCGTTTATGTGAAATTGAAATATCTTAAGAAAACATACTTTTTTAAAGGTATAGACAATTATTTCAAATTAGTCAATAATATATGTGGGTAATTAATTTTATAGAATAAATAGAATCTATTGCAAGCACTCATGTCACTTTATAAAATTTTATGATTCCCACCCGTCAGATTGTGAAATTGAGTTGAATTTAAAGTATTGGTTATTTGAAACACCTTGAGACGAGTGCGGTAGCGTTCAAACGAGTTGGTCAAACCAATATCAGCATTGTCCAATTGAAATGTTCACATTTCAAGAAATTAAACATCAGATTAGAAAGATCATAACAAATGATCTGATAACTCCGTATTCATTGGTCACTCATAATTTACCTCCTGGCTGTCCTTTATAATTTTACATCTGGCTGACTGGTTCATAATTAGAATTCCTTCATAATTTTACATCTGGCTGGCTGGTTAGACATTTTACCGGTGACATAAATTCTAACGATAGATCAAAAATAAATAAAAAATCTAAATCTATGAGGTATATAACAGAAAAAAACTATTCTTAAAAAAATACGAAATACACTACAGTACATCTATTTGCTAGATCACAATATGGCCAAATTAAATTAATTATGTTATAGAAATTGTATTGAAGCTAACTTTATAAAAAACTATGTCAATTTTCAGTAAAGTGCAACGTGATTATTCCGAGCGATAATGCTCGAAAAACCACTTTGCTCGGTAAACACTGTCTGATAAAATATAATGTTGATAAGATGATGTTTCTTCACATTTTATCTATTAATGAAATCTTGCTTTTATCGTCTAGAAAAGATATTTTCGAGGTATATAAGGTAAAAAAATAAAATTAAGTTTACTTAGATTTTAGATACTTTAAGGTATGTTTGTCTCTGTTACCTTTTACGTTTATTTTTCGTGTGGTCAGATTATTTTAACCCCTGTTCAAAAGCTATCACAAAATGTAACAATTATATTTAATCTAACAAATAAGTAATTACTTATATATTTGTATGTGAGCGAGTAAACAGTTTATGAACATTCACATACAACTTCAAACAGGATTGGACTCTTATCAAAGGTTGTATGTAGATTCGTTGCGACTCCTAAAAGCTAGTGGTCTCGATTCTAAGTGTATCGTGAAGTAAATACAAGAGATGCTTCATGGCAGATTATGGTGGTACTTTCCTATTCGAAGCCTAATTTTACAGTTTGCAAAGTATTACTGGTATCACATGAAGAAGATCACAGATGATACTATCTCCTAAATATTCACTAAAATGTACAAGAAAACCTGAGTACTTGTCTTACTGCAATCAATCCAGAATATATAGCAGGATATTGCAAAATGTGCTTTATATCTATCTAATATACGTGAAGCTTTTTACACCGTTTACTAACTTCGAATTTTCAATAACATAATTTTATTTCTTTTGTCACAGGTAGCCGTTCAGACAGTCTGTTTTTCAGAGAGACAGAAAACCAGCTAATATAAAAGAAGTATAGTCTACCATGAAGAATATGAAATGGCTGTTTTTCCTGCCGTTTCTGACGTTACTGGTCCAGGGAGAAAAGGAGCTGGAATGGTGGGAGAAGACAATCTTTTACCAGATATACCCAAGGTCGTTCATGGACAGCAATGGTGATGGAGTTGGAGACTTGAATGGTATCTTAAAATTTTATAGTGGCTTAGTTATTTTTTATAAAGTTAATTTGCTTTCTTATACGAAACAAAGCCCGTATCTTTGTTATTATTATAATTATTGGATGGAAGTAAGAAAAGAAGATTCTATTTGATGGTAAGTGAATACTACCGCCCATGGGCATTGTAACCACTTTATAAAGACCAATAGACCTATCTGAAATCGAGCACAGACAGGTTACTACTATCACGACTAAAATGATCGCTTCAACAGTCTTTACCGATGGTAATGGTCTTTTTTTACTTTTGATTTACTCTGAAGCAATAATGTATTGAAATAATATAACATTATGTATGAATGAGCTCAAAATATTTAAAATTTTAGCCTTCATTAACATAACCTTAACAATCTCCTATTTTTAACGATAGTAATGTTTGGATATGTTTGGAAAGTTCAGGAGTTTTCATTGCGATTATATCTGTCCATTTTATAATTCCTTATTTTAAGACCATGCTCATAAAGCCACAAGCTTAACACGACCTTATATTACGAGGTACATTGTTAGTAACGTTTTGAATGAGTTTCAACATCATTAATTTAAGATCTGTTTTAATATCTACCTAAATTTAGACTTTTAGAGTCATAAAACAAGATACATTTATAAGGGATTGTTATAATAAACTATTCACCACCTCCATCCCGATAATCTGTGGTGGGCAGCTTCTTTCGGTTGGAGAGATGCGGTTGTCGGACATACTTTCAAGCCAGGTAACCATTTAAGCTCTCGGGAGTAATACATCTACGATTTACCTCGGATGGGATTTTACTTTTGTTTGAGGTTGCATGTGGATATATGTACATAGGCTGTAACGAATTCTTAACATAAGACGGTCTACATGTTATATATATCTATTTATTACTTTTATTATATTTAAATATGATAACCTTTCTTCCTTTATACATTATAATGTCTGCTTAAGGACTACGTTTTGTTATTCCACGTTGTTTTGTACAGGGATTACCTCGAAATTGGAGTATTTGAAGGAGATCGGTGTTGGAGCAACATGGCTTTCTCCTATATTCAAATCGCCGATGTACGATTTTGGATACGATATCGCGGATTTCTACGATATACAAGATGAATACGGTACTATGGAAGATTTTGATGCACTAATTGCGAAAGCGAAAGAATTGGGTAAGTATTTGATTTAATATTTTTCTCCATTTATATATTAATATAAGAGAAATTTTAAATTCACATACTCGTTACAAATTTTATTAGACACGAACTTACGAATGCTAATAAATCTTCTTAATGAAATTTAAGTTTGACGCCAATAAGCAGTAACCAATAACAATTGATCTTTTTTTTCTCGAAACTAAAATATCAGTAACTATTTTGTGTCATATCGTTTCAAACTGTATCACAAAATATATAATATATGTTGTATGCAATAGAGTTTGACTTTTATGAATTAATAAGTTAATTAATTTTAGATATCAAAATTATTCTTGACTTTGTGCCAAATCATGGCAGCAACGAGAGCGTTTGGTTCGAAGAGGCATTGAAAGGTCATGAGAAATACTACGATTATTTCATTTGGGAAGATGGTGTAATTGATGAAAATGGAATTATGCATCCTCCTAATAACTGGGTAACAACACAATTTCAATTATATTTCTATTACATTATCACAGTTATTTATTTATATTAACGTAGACTAGAATAACTAAGTAATAATACATATTCTTCTAGTACTGTACAATCTTCAAGCTTATTTTTAATTTGGTTTCTGAACTGTGTTTCAGTTTGAAGTAATTCAGGGACCAGATTCTTTATATTTATTATTTATTTATTTATTTATCTTTATTTAGGAAAGAAACAATATGATGTTACATTTATAAATAAGTACACAATATAGGGCATATTTCAGTGAACTGAAAAATAACTAATTATCCTAATTAACTTATGTTGAACCTTTTCTAAATTATATCAATAAATATTATTATTTCTTTATTATAGAACAGTGTTTTCCGTAAAAGCGCCTGGGAGTACAGAGAGGAAGTAGGCAAATACTATTTACATCAGTTCGTTATCGGTCAACCTGATTTCAATTACCGTAATCCCGACGTGGTGGAAGAAATGAAGAATGTCTTAAGATTCTGGCTCGATAAGGGCGTAGATGGCTTCCGAGTCGACGCTGTGTCCCATTTATTTGAAGTTGATAAGGAAAAATTCGGAGGAAAGTACCCGGATGAACCTTTATCTGGAAACTTGTACGTCGACTCTGAGAGTTATGATTATCTTGACCATATTTATACAAAAGATCAAGATGAAACATATGACATGGTCTACCAATGGCGAGATGTTTGCGATGAATATCTTGAGAAGGACGGAGTTACAAGGGTCATGATGACAGAAGTATATGCCAGTATCCAACTGGTTATGAAGTACTTTGGAGATGGCGATCGTAAAGGAGCACAAATGCCTTTCAATTTTGCTTTAATAGGGGAAGTTAATGGCGAATCAACTGCAGCTGAAATTAAGTATTCTCTCGATAGGTACCTTACTTTTAAACCAGTGGACAAACTAGCGAATTGGGTGGTAAGATGCAATTATTTTTATAGTTTAAAACACCTTATTTTGATCGTTTTTCCGACAAGTTTAAAGTGTATTATTTTTTAGGGTGGCAACCACGACAACAGTCGAATTGCTTCTAGGTTCAGACCTGAACTAGTAGATGGAATGAATATGATTCTGTTATTACTTCCTGGAATAGCTGTTACTTATATGGTAAGAATTAATCTACTATCAAAGTCTGGCACTGTATAATTGTCCACAAAACGTTTTGCTCTTCTATATTGCTGTCCATATAATTAACTTACATTGTAACAGGGTGAGGAAATCGGTATGGTTGATGGTTACGTAAGCTGGGAAGACACTGTTGATCCGAGCGGATGCAACACCGACGACCCGATCAATTATTGGAAATCCTCACGAGATCCAGAACGAACACCTTTTCAATGGAGCTCCGACAAAAACGCTGGTAAATATATCACGCTTAGTTGTATAGTGTCAGTTAAGGAACGTGCCTTTATGTGCCTTTATTATAGTTTCATTTTAATATCAACAGTTTTTAAATACAATAATCGATTATTTGTCATTTTTGTCATTTAAAGTTATTTCAAAATTATATGTTAAGTCTTCCTGTTTATCACTTGATTAAAACTTTTAATGATAATTGAATAGTAGTAATAGATTTATAAGTAACTTTAATTTTGTATTTCCACAATTTATAAGTAACTATAACATTACAGGGTTCTCAACCTCCAACAAGACATGGTTGCCCGTCGCTGATGGCTACGAAACTTTAAACGTAGAAGCTCAAAGACAAACTGAGCGATCCCATCTGAACGTTTACAAGACTTTAGCTCAACTGCGTACGGAACCAACTTTCCGTCACGGTCGCTACGAATCAGTTGCTTTCAACGCTGGAGTGTTTGCGTTTAGAAGGTTTGTGGAGTTCTTTAATGTATTTTAATTCTAACCAGCAACATTACACCTCTTCATGCTTTCAAGAAATCTCATAAATTTTTTGCATCAACGAATGTGGTGGCAAAATTCCTTATTTGGACCCTTTTCCACAGCGATCTAACACTATTCTGAACTGGTTTCAATTATGGAGATAAAAACATTGCTAAACATTCAAATTTTTCCTTCTATACATCTATAATCGAATCTTATTTTTTTTTCTATCTATAAATCTTTGGTAGACAAAGTCATCATCTTTACTGTCAATATCTTATAATCAAGTTCATACACATCGTTGTCATCATAATTAATTTTTTACTGCTGGGTTCAATCTTCTCAGAAAAATTAAGCTAAATTCTCCAATCCAGTCCTAATCTCAAAATTTACTTTATTTTTTGTTTTCGATGTCGCAAGACTTGTGTAATGCGGTGTCATAATCAGTTCTATAATCCGGACGCAGTCGATCGGTTCTTTGCAAGTCGGATTAAGCTGTCATATGTGTTACAAGTACACGAACATTACGAGTGGGTACAGATATCGATTGCTCAATATGATCCACTTGAACTTGACCTAGTGAGTACTAATGCCGTGAACGCATCGATTGGTAAATTTGTGTGAAATCGGAAAATATATGCTTCTTTTAATGTAAGAAACTAGCGAACCGACTCGGCTGCGCATTCGTGCATTTACGACATCACATAAGAAATCTTTGAAAATATAAACATTTCTCTTTTACAATAAGCGTGTATTATACATAGAAATCATCCTCTCACTCTTTCTATAGATGAAAACCGCATTAAATGCCGTTGCGTAGTTTAAAGGTCTAAGCGTACGGACGGTGGAAGCGATTTCGTTTTGCAAATAAAGTCTTTATTTTGAATATTGACTTTCTAAATTACTTAATTTAGAATTGACATTATAGTCCAAGGATAGACGTGCACTTGAAGATCAGTCAATGTCTAACAGGATAGAATATTTATCCAAAATTGTATGTCGGATATATTGCTACTCCTGTAAATAAGAAGTAAAATGGCCGCTTCCTTGAATTAAACGAAGGATTATGAAGGCGTCAATACTACTTTCTCGGTAAAACAAGAGATCTGTCACAACCTATACGCGCAATTTACCTAGTAACAAATTCTTGCTTATCTCAAATATTATGAGATCGATTTTATCTCACTATTATTATTTATTTCACTTTTAGAAAAGTATATTTCTTTTAGATAATAACATCTGCTTTCCTTAACTAATACTATTTAATAATAAGGAACATAATTTGTTATCCATACTAATATTATAAATGTGAATGTAAGTTTGTTTGTTACGCTTTCACGCCAAAACTACTCAACCCATTATCATGAAACTCTGTACACATATTCTTAGAGATGTTAAAAAGTAAATTTGATGCTTTTTATTTATTTTTATTTTTCTTTAATTTTGGCAGACATGATAGATTGTCAAAAAATTTGAATTTGTTAATGCCGTCAAATTAATATCTTATTGACTGTACCTTCTGTGTACTAAAGTTATTTAAATTTTTTGAGGTTAGGTACCAGCTTATTGTTTTAGTTTTTACTCACTGCAGTGATCTTTGATATTTATTGAGGGTTCAACATGACCGAAGCCGTGGATAAAATCTAGTATTTAATAAAAAAAAACGTTTTTTTTTTCAGATGGTACAATGGTGAAACGTATGTAGTTATTATCAATTTTAAAGAAGAACCTTATACCATAGACTTGAGTTACTTTGAGAATGTGAATGGAAACCTGAAAGTTATCGTTAGCAACATTCAGTCGTCGAAAGTTTCTGGGTATGAAAATTATTTAAATAATTTCATAAAATACGTGATTAGGCAGAAGATTGAATATATTGCTTAATTAATGTAATTCCACAAAATATATAATAAGGTAAAAGTTGGAACGAACAGTTTAATTTGCCGCTATGTAAATAAATTTTCATGGAGGTATATTTAACGTAAGTCAACGTGCAAGACAAGAAAATGCTTATTCAAAAATATGCGTATGATAAGTCTAAAGACGAGTTCGTCTAACCACATGAATAAAACCTGATTTAGAGACAACCACTGGAAAACTAGTATAACAAATTGATCATAAAAATTGAAGAAAACCCATTATAAATTAATAAGAAATATCGATTTAGAGTTTTTTTTTAATGACACGTTCATAAATTTTACAAATAAAATCAACAATTGCTCATGCTTTATATTCATACATTGTACCTAATCTTTTGAAAATATACTTCTTTATCCTCATATGAGTTATTATACTTTATGCTTACTTTTTATAACCTAACTTTCATTGATCTATGAATCTGTAAAATCTTTGAAATCTGCAAATTCTTCAAAAGTGACAGTAGTAGGTTGTGTTATTTTTGCTATAACATCGTAATAATCCAGTTATATTTCTTGCCAGAAGATAATATATGTGGCCGTAAGGCTCATGTTGATTTATAGGGCAATGAATTCTCGCCTTTTCTACTAGATAAATAAACGGCTCTGTGAACCGCACGAGACAGACGTAATTATGTATCTACGCATATTATACGATGACACTCACACAGACGCACACACACAGGCACACAAACAGACACAAAGACACAATCAGCTACGTTTTGTTCCAGTTTTATATTACTTTGTTTATAAACTAATATAAAACTTCAGTCAACCATAAAACGAGGGAATGCTGCCAGTGTTCTGGGCACTATGCCACAAGCAGGAGTTCCAGATGGAATTTTTAATTTGTAAAATATTTAATTAGGCTTGATGTATTTTATATAAAAGTGAAACAAACATAATCGTTCTTGTTTGCAATTGTTCAGAACTCTGAAAACAATGTACTTTAAAAATAAATTTAATTTGAATTTTGAACGAAATCAGTCAATGGAATTTATTGAAACTGCAAGTTTTATTAAGAAATCAAAATCATATGGCAGACGCGTTTAGTACTGATGAATTATTTAGACTCTTTGTGTTAAACTATAGATTTATTATTGCTAAGGTATATTTAAGAACTTTTGTAAATTGCCTAAAATTTGAAAAAACATATTTTACTTCTAAATATTTCGCTTAAACAGAAAATATATTACAGAAAAATGGTAGTCACAGTGTGCGAGAAAAGTTTATCCTGCTCTTTAGATGAAGCAGAATATATTAAATACTCATTGGAACACACATGTCATAAAATTACTAACAATTTACCAGATGCAACTGAATATTATATACCTGATAAATGTCGCCTACATTTTGTATGTGTGAGAAATTCAAACTACACGCCGGTAGTGACGTAAGCAAAACGGCTGTATATATTTATTTTCTGAAATGATAAATGTTGCAGGGTATCGCATTTTCCAAGCACTATTTATAAACATCGCAACAGGCTAATTTGAGTCTAGCGCCGCAAGATTGATGATTCTTTTTTACTTTCAGAGATGTTCTTGAAGCGAATAACGTGGACGTCACAGCCAGCGAGTCCTTGGTGCTCAAAGTAGTTTAGTGGAGAAACAAATTGTTTTAAAGCTGACGAACGGTGAATTGTTTTCTTATTAAGCATTATAATGTAACTTTCATTATCAATAAAGTTTTTAAATATCTTGTAACTTCTTTGTCATAGTCTACCTTTTATCTATTAGATTAATCTAACTTATAGATGTCGTTGTTGCCTCTTGGATAGTTCCTGTAATCCGTGTCTCCGTGACTACCACGTTCTTGTTCAGGTTGTCTATTCTGCTCATAAGTTTAGTTGTTAGTCACGGTCATCACTCAAATTAAATTTTGGGAGACTTTCACTTTTCAATTTGTTCACGAAACAGCTACATAATTTATTTTATGCTCTTGAAATATTTCGTTTACAAGCGTGCTGGTCATCTGATGAACCCATGATCTGCACCTTCTAACCTAACTGGAGTAAAATTCTACCTGATCTCGTGCACAGATATGTTGAAAATCCTGAGACCCAAGATGACTGCCTCGCTTTTAGGTATATCGGTGGCCGTACCTCTGTAAATGAAACGGAAGTTTCTTTACGGCAGATTATAAGCGCGGTATCTTCTTGATCGGACTGTTGTTTTACCGCGCAAAATTGTGTGTACATCACTGCAAATAATTATATATACGCCAGAAAAAGACGTTACTTTCAAAATATATTTTTACTTTAGTACTCATGGCTTCATGAAAAAAAGTATACTCCCTAGTATATTGGATTTGCGAACTAGCATTGAAACATCAAAACATATTCACAAAATTTTAGCTGGAATATTTTTTTATGAAATAGTGCGCAACACATATTGAATGTCATTGAATGGTAGAGAGATTTTTTGTATTTTTCTTTCGTATTGTTTTAAAACCCAACTCCTACTAATATTATAAACGGAACATTTTTGTACATGGATGGATGTTTGTTACTCTTTCACGCACACACTTAAGCAGAATTTTGTAAGAATTTTACCGTGAGAATCCTAAACATTTGCGAGATTCAAACAAATATTAATATAGTGAAAACTCTATTTAAAACAACAAAAATATTAAGATCCATTATATTGTGTAATGTTTCGCCCAATTCGTTTTAATACTTATCAAAACTAGCTTGAAGAGACAGTAGACTTTTATATGTTAATTTTATTGATTACCAAGAACAAATATATTTTTGTTTATATATATAAACTACTTCCATAATCACCATTTAGAAATCAGAAAGTAATAATAAAAACCTAGATACAACAGTGATATAAACAAAATAGAAATACAAAAATAAAACAAAAAAAATGTTATGAAAAATAGACAGAATGACAGCAGGGTTTGAGCAGGGAACCCATTATTTCTGTTGCTTATATAAATATCTCTAAATGTTATAATACAAAGTTCCCCATCGCGTCTGTATATCTGCGATA
>DWON01006991.1:0-13340 GCA_018251015.1 Phocides pigmalion okeechobee
AGAAGTGTTAATGAGTGTAATGTCGCTCACAACGGCATCCGTGAACATTTTAATTAGTTTCCTAATTAACGCTTTTGCTTATTACAACTTGCATGTTATAACGTACTCACATCGAAGATTATAATTGTATATATCTTTTATTAACATTTACCAATTTTTTATCTCAAAAGCATTTGTCAATTTTGTTATAGCTTCAATTTTTTTTATAATGTTATAATCTTTTTTTTAAAAAACCTCTTATAATTTTGTGCTGAGTTCTCCTATGGTGAATTTAGATATTTTGTGCATCCCTAATGGCTAAGTGAACTTGCATTATTAATTTTTTAGTTAGGCGTATGGAGGAGTTTCGGTCATGCTATAGTAATTTTATAGTACACATGCATTTTCCGAAATTTGTTAATGTAGTGATTATGGTCTCAGGTAAAACTGTCTGTGATAGATTTGCCATTTGATTACTGAATCCTAAATAATGGAATATAGCTCGTAGGTATATAATTATTTGTAACATTAAATCTGTCCCATGCGCATGTGTTTTTTAGGATCTTTTTTCCTGACTTTTAAGTACAAGGATATACGACAAGGAAATACAAAAGGTGTTTAAAACGATCGTGATTACCAACGCACTAGGCATTCCTTTTATCTAACAAAGCCCGCTCGTTGTCAACATCAACATATCTGTAATTTTCTTTGTTGAATGCTGAATGTGCCTTAGGGTCTTTGCCATGTGAAGTACAACGAACTCGCAATAAAAAGAGAGAACTTTTAAGATGCAACGGGCGAACTTAAAGGAATATTTCACGCGTTAATATTCCTTCAGGGTTCGCTTTATCTTTATCTAAGTTGGACAAAAACGGCAGTTACACTTTGATCGGAGTTCGTTTTTAATGTCCGAGCAGTCCAAGCTAAAGTCGGGAGAACTCGACTAGAGCCGGCTATATTTCAAAGCTTATGTAGCACGCTGGGGTTCCACCTCGGAAATCCTTTTGTTTCATCTCCATTTTATTTTGTACTTAGAAAAGCCTACAAGATTTTTGTAATAAATGAGATGCTCAGTTGTTCAAGGCAACTTAATTTTTTCGTATACATTTTACCAAATTTTAATTAGTTTATGTGCCGTACTTACAATAGTGGTTAAAATCTGCGTAGTTTTACTGCTATTTTCATCCCCATGTCTAACTTATTGTAATAGTGTTTATACAGCGATATTGCAGTCTAAACTTACAGAAGATGTTTTAGCTTAGACCTTCGAAATGGTCAACAACTGTGGTCAACTTCAAATGGACATTCCTTTTTACATTTCGTAAAATATGATAATGGTTATCTACTGTAAGTACCTGTAAGTTTCTAAGGGAGTTAAAAAGAAAATCGAGTGTAATCGTATTTATAATTTTATTTGACGTAATTTGTGGTCCGTTCGACAAATATTTCTCAGCAATTTTTGAACACGTAAGCAGTCGGTAGTATTTGTTTAGTAGTTGTTATCGTTTGAACTTTCTCGAACACCTAAGATAGCAATATTTTATATGTCTATGAATTTTCATTAGATTGAAAAGTTACTAAGATACATGTGTTGGAGATGCATTGGCGATTGTTCGACGAAACTTTAAGTGTCTATAAAAGTCAATCTTGGGTAAACGGGTTGCATCTATATCTGTGGATCTGTTACTATTTTCTTTTACGTTATGTTTTACGATGCGAAATGTAAATTGGAATGAGTTGTACTGAGTTCATTATTATTTTTCCAGCCTTTTGGGAAATGAGATTGGATCTCGCGTTCGGCGCGCTGCGTAAATTCGCATTACACGATCAGCCTCGCAACATGCCATTACGTATTCCTATCAAGTTTGTACTTTATAACGACAGGCCATATGGTTCGCGGTTTATTAAAAATGCATGGTTAAAAAGTTGCTTATCAAATTATGTAATAATTTCAAAGGTAAATGTAACTTTAGATCCAAAACTCTTTATTTTCGAACTTTTTCTTAAAACAATAATTTTGAATAATATTCGAAGAAAACTTTCATAGTAATTTAAACGAATGGTGAAAATAACCGAATCTATGCTAAAAAATCTAGAACAGGTTTTTTCATTCGAGATCATTTCCGGGTTGTATTAAAAAAAAGGTTTAAGCAATGTGTTCCATCATTTGGCACCTACTTGTGAAATGAGAAAATGAATCTACAGACAAGCATCGCATGGTCTATATACATAAACTTAGATTTATTACTTTTAATACTCTCCCTCTCTTTTGTAAAGCTTCAACCTCGCCACTTATAACTTCTAAGCATTATGCGTATTTCGGAACATTAAAGTACATGCTGTACCAACGTAATACCAGCAATTTAACGGAACAGTTCTAATATCGCTGGCAACACAAACACCGCAGGAACTTGCGTCCGCGGAGACGCAAGGAAACTTTGACAAGCAAATGTCAACTTGGCGACTTTCGTCATATTAACATTAACTATTAATCCTCGAATAAATGTATATAATTTCTACATTCAGTTAAATCTTGTGATATTTCCGCACAAATTGTTAAGTTGGAACGTAATTAGTTTTACTTTTAACCCCTAAAAGAGCTTATAGCGACTTACAAACTTCTAAAGCTGAGGCTACTTAAATTGTCTAATACAATGAAAATTATAATAGCAGTGGCAGCGTTCAAGAATTACCATAAAGTAGGGTAAGAACAATTGCTGCCATAATAATACAGTTTAAGGGCTAAGGACAGAATCTTAGTCTATTTAAAAGGAGTTTGTTCTTCAGATTAAGTGCTCTTCGTAAGTAATAAAGAACTTCTAGACCTTGTTGAATTTATAGGGTTTTTTATTACAGTTTTCGATAAAAATAGTTACCTTTATTTTTCACCATATAAATAAGCTTGTGACTTAATTGCCATATTTAATAATGCCTTTCTTATATTATTCTTGTTACCTCTTCGTAATAGTAATTCAATGTGGTCCCAGATACTGGTAGGTGCAAGCTGGATCGGCAAACATTACCTCGATTACTTGGGAAAAATTCTCATCAAAATTGGCAAGTTCTTTGGGCAAGTAGATGATATTCATCGTATAATATTTCCAAGCACCTATCAATGTAAAGCCCTAAAAATACACAGAAAATATTAAAGTTCATTTATAGTTATATGGTAAATTATAATGTAACATACAACTTAAAGGTGTGTCCAATCTATTGTTCGATAAATATTATGCATTAAAGTCTGGAGTATGTCTTCAATTTAAAATTTGCAAAATATGTATTATGTATATAAAGTTCAAAAATGTTTTCATCATAATAAAAACAAGTAATTTTTTACTTTTTTTTATAAAATGTTTTTAAAAAGTGAAAATTGTAAAAGACGTAAAATTCACAAGTGTTTACGTTTACCTTTACTCAGTAAGTTAAACTGCACTTTATGATAGCACCATTTCAACTACAAATTGTTAGTGTCACAGTGAGCATACAGTCGCGTTAAACAAGATTCGAATTCCCCTGTTGCAGGAAAAAGAACCTTATACCTTAACACATAAAACATATTTTTTATTTTCTGGAGTTATAAAAAGAGCTGAAATATCTGTACCCCCAGTGGGCGGTCTTATATTGCACTGTGCTAGTGTTCATGGTAAATCTAACAAATACTTCATCATATAACGTTACCCGCTTTTGCGATGCTATAAAATCTGGCGCACACACGGAGGAAAAGCGTAAACAGTACAGATAATAAAAAACAATATTGTGTTGTGAGATAAAGACTTTGCGAGGCGTAAAGGGATATTGTAATCTTTCTTTCTTATTCCTAATCTAAGGGCTTTGAGGCTCTGACTTTTAAATTTCTGATTTTCTTTTAGGGCTTTCAATTAAGGCGTATTTGTTTTTTCGTGTGTAAGTTATTTTCTTTATTTGTTTATTTAATAGGAGTATTCTGGCAGCCAAACTGATTTTAAATCGTGATCAATGTCGCTAATGGATAAAAGTTCCTGTTAAGATACTAACCTTATTTTGTTTTCAAGCTCAGACTCGAATTGATATTTTGATTGTTAATCTCCTTGACTTTTCTGCCTGTAGTATCGGAGGACATAAACAAGTAACCCGATATTAATGTGGTTTTTATTCGAATGCGACTCTTATTAGTCTTAATGAGCATCGGTATTAAATTTGACCATTTCTTTTATTTCGATACAATGGATGGATTCTTGATGTCAAGGTTCTTGAATAACGTATTATTTAAAAAAAATTGACTTTTCACATTCATGATGAAAATTGAAATAGACCTAGTAATTCTGACGATATTGCCAAAAAGTAAACAGAATGACACTTTATAAAATTTTAACAGCGATTAATTAACGCGATTTAAGTTCCATCCAGTCGGTATTTAAAAGATCTATACTAAATATTTAGCATAAGTACTTTGTGTTTTGGAAAACAAAAAAATCTGTAGAAATAAGGATAATAAAGATTTCGATGTTGTAAACAAAAGTTGCAAGCAGAAGTTATCTCTATAAAAACAAAATCATTTAGTAAGTAAATTGTGTCCATTGATGTCAGCCATAAAGTTGCCAACATTATAAAACTCGACAATCATTATTCGTCCAACTCGAGCGGTGCTCGAAATCCTTCCATTTTATCTGGCTCTTGAGGTTTTCTAGACAAATGAGATACGTGTTACGGATTTACTAGGATACTTAAATAAGGACGCGGATATACAGATCTCTATACAGTGAAAACGTAACGATGTTATGATAAAACACGGTCTAAATTTAATTATATCGTGGTATGAAGACGGCTTTGTCAATCGTAACACTATAGGAATACTTTCCATCTTAGTATTTTTGAGCTACATTTCGGTTAGTTTTAAGGTTTTGTAGCCAAAATAATATCTTTGTATCCATTTTCGTTCCGACTATCCTTCTCTCCGCTTCTTCTCATCTGTTCAATCCCATCTGTTATCACAGCCATTTCAGTTGAATTTGACCTTGCTTTATAGATAAAATTTGGTTAGTTGGTTTGTTTTATGAACCGTTTTTAAATTACTAAAAATCAGTGTGGTACTTTCTACGTGTAGCCAGATTTTATTCTCGTGCATTCTGGTGCATCTGGTGTTCAGATTGATATAAGACTTGCTAAATGCCTTTTTTGTTTTAGTTAGTTGGAAATTGGGAATGTACATCACTAAATCGGATAAATTATATTATCATCTATGACTATTCCATTTACGCAACAGGAATTTTAGAAAAAAGCAGAATATTTCAGTCTATATATTTAACTGTGAATTTTGACCGTAACAAATGGTAAACTATCAAACCAAATAACAATCATGTACGTAACATGATTGTTATTTGGTTTGATAGTTTACCATGTAATACTTGCCCGCTTTGGCGGGTATTTTGAAATATAATAATAGCAATGATAATAAATCAATGTCAATGTTTTTTTATGATAATATAAACTCTAATAAAATCATAGCCTAAAATTTTTGCAGTGTTATATTATTACTGTATACCAGTTTTCATCAAGATTGGTCAAGTCATTCTTGATTTATTAAAGGATACATGTATAAATAGACAGACGAATAGAAAAATATATAAACAGAAAAAATATCCAAAGTGGTAGAGTTTGCGGTATTAAGCCATAAAACGTATAATTATTACAAAATTGAACAAAAAAGTTACGAAACAAAAATGGATGGTAAAATAATAAACACAAAGTGCTATACTTCTTAATATTTGAGCGCAAACATACGAGATCGCTAATTTAATTATCTACAACAATGAACAAATTTTATCATGAGTGATTTTAAACAATATTGTTTAATTAGCAGGGTTACGTTTCACTGTTAGACCGACTAGGTACGTTTGGGTTTAATATTACTTCTGTTATTAGTTCCCCGTGTATTGTTTAATTAAACAGCCCACAACAGAGTCGGACCCTCAATATTTTCATATTACAATTATTACAATTTACATTTTCAATGAATGCGAGTTTGTGTAAATCTTCATCAAAGACTTTTATAAAGAAAAATATCATACTTTTTAACTTTACTAATAATCGTGATGCTTTAAAGGTGGTATAAGTCTTCGATAATCGCCTGCGTCGGCATCACTGCTTCACATATTTTTGCTTAGTAACAGCTGAATAACGCTGCTATGTACTGAATTAGAGGGATTACGTAGTGGAGTTTTATGTACGTTAAATTTATCCTCACCAATAGCAGTGTATCTATGATCGGCTTCAAGTTGTAGTTATATTTTACATAGAGTTGTTGTTCAGTATGCCATTGTTAACTATCAGTTTCAAATAACATTGATTAACAGATTTCTTTGAAATTAAGATCAATTGTGGCAAGTATTGATGTTTTAATACTGTTTATAAATATTGATTCCATTTGCAATTTGGAAGAATTTATCACGTCACGTCAATAGCATAATAAATTTGATTAATGATTACAAACATTATTCTACCGGATAATAACAAATTTGTTGCCTGTAAAACTTTAGTATAGTTCGGACAATATATTGTTGAAGGGGTAAACTTCAATCATTATCCACCCTACATGAAATATTAATGAAGTTTAATAGCCGACTACGACGTAAATGATTCATCAATTTTGCTCTTATGTGTAATAATACTGTTCAAAATCGCATATTTGTTCAGAATATTTTTGTTAAATATATAATAACGACTAGGCATTTAATTTAATAGCATTTAGGATTTTGATTTACTTAGATCTTCAAACACTCGCTCTTTAAAAAGGGTTTATAAATCCCTACTTCCCTATTATAATCCTTACTCATTACTATTGTATAAACATTACCCGTTTTCCTTTTATATATATGATTGTTAGTTTAAGCTATCTATATATTAATTTAATCTATTTCAAACTTTATATCAGAATCCCTATACTTCTGGTCTCGTTATAGGCTATTTACTACCATGCAAAATTATCTCAGGATTGATCAATGACTACAAATTAATATAGTTAAAATATAATAAAAAAACTATAATAAAAATATATTAATGAAACTGTCTTTGTAACCAAAGTTAATAAATGATTGCTACACAGCTAAAAGTTGGTGTCTTACCTTATATTTCGGAGACAAAGCCTCAGGTTACACTAGTGTAATATAAACTTGAAACACTGAAAAATATTTCAGTACTCTTGGGAATGAGTGGTGTACGGAGTTTAGATTAGCTAAACTAGGTCAGCTTAAATAAAAACAAAGAACAATGAGAACAGAGAGGTCCCCTATAGTAGCAAATAACAAATGCGGTTTCGTGGCAAAATACCGCAAAAGAGATGCAGTGTAATGACAAAATATCTTTAAGCTCAGCATAGGCTTGGTCATTTTGCTAGTTCCTAGAAAATACCGGATTGCCTTTTGCCTTTTATAGAGGATTTTCGGGAGCTGTTCGAAAAATCCTGTAGTATTTTACCCGGAATATGTTAACAGTTACATTAGTGTGGTTTTCACTAATGTAATGGATTAGATTTCACTTTATTTTCGTTTTATTTCAATCAATCTACAAATAACAATAAAACACTATGTCTATTGAATGTTATGGATGTAGAGTTAGTGTAAGGTGCTTTTTAAATAGTTGTTTTCATGCTGCGATGCACGACGATCATACGTCGAATATTGTGTATAGAGAAGCATTACAATAAATTCATCATTCATTCACGAGAATGAAGTTGCAGGCTTCAACTATAATAAATCTATTTGCTATCTATATTATAACCTTTCTATTGGTTATAAACTATTTAAGTGTGGCATTGATTGCCTATGGGTAAGATTCCAGCTTGTCACACGGGAGTTCGGGTTCGGATCCCTGCTATACATCTCTGATTTTTCCGAGTTGTGTTCCGATCTCGATATAAATGTGAAAGTTAGCATACCTAGAAACCTACCTACCTATGCATAGAAATCTACATGGTGGTGCATGAAGTCCACTATGAAGTGTTTGGGTAGTCCATGTCTAGCTGTGGATAGATTTATGGTAAAAACAAAAGTTTATAGTAAAAGATACCTCTTTTGATTTAAGAGTTTTCTATAACAAGGTGAAAAGTGGGTAGAAAATTTACAGTTCGAACTGGTAATTTCACTTGCAACTAGGGCGACCAATGTGGTTCTCAATGTTAGTAATGAATCTGTGATCAATTTCAAATGGGAATTTTATTTTCTTATAGAGTTGTTTCATCATGTCCATGGATGGCAGTGACCACTTAACATTAGGTGAACTGCATGATTCTTTGCTCATAGGAAACAAAAATTACAATGAATCTAATAGTCTTCTTTATAATTTTTAAATAATATTGCTATGTTGCTTATAGCAGGCATTTAAACATGTATTTCATGGGTTGTAGCGGGTTAACCCTCCTTTAATAAACAGTTATATTTTTTCGTCCTTTTACAGGTAATTTGGAATGTTTGTTTTTAAATTGTCCTCCAATTAATGGTTGTGTAACATTTTTAGTTTTTAAAACGGGAAAAATAGAGAAAAAGAACCGCAGGTGACTGAAATATGTAGATTACAAGGATTACTGATGTCCATGGATTACTGAGATCCCTCGCATACAAGTCACGCAAAACCATTTCCGTATGTGCTTTGAGGACAAGGAGAGATTAATGCAACGAGCGCCGCAAATGACTCTTAAACGCACGTGACTTCTACCGTAGATCAGTGTTTTTCAAATTTTAGTATTGCGGAGCCACACCACTAAGTAGGATCCTTTATAATTTCGTCGTATTTGGCTGTCTCTCTATGTATCTCTTCGACACTCAGATTGTCTGATTTTGTTTGTTCGTATATCTGTTTAAACGGATAAGTTACACCTATTTTACTCGGTGCCCATTATTATTATATAGACGAAAATTGGAAGTTTAATCCGTTGTATAAACCGCTATACTATTATGTAGAGAACTTAAGAGTCTTTAAATTGGGTAGCAATCTTTATAACTGAGACACGAACGAAATCTAGCGAACACAGGCATATGGGGTATGTGTGGGTCTTCAAACACAATAGACAGGTTACTTAGTTAAAATAATAAATATAATTTTATCATTTTAAAGCAGAACGTTGCGCTCTATTATTATCTTGGTTGCAATCGTGAAACCCCAAGCAAATATAACCAACAGGTTGAAAATCTCAGCCGTAGTCGATCGCGCCGAGTGTTTAAGCGGGAATCTGGTTACACTGATCTGAAAAACGCGAGTAAAGCGTTTTGCGTTTCGTAAGCTGTAATCCGTGACCTATTTTACGGATTGCGATGAAAAGTCCTTTATACGTTAAATATTATTAAAGTCGTTTATCCCATACTAGTTTTTATCTGCGGTTTTTCACAAGCAGAAGTATATATATGTATATTATTTTAATTCTTCTGTACTTTGGAGTGGAAAATCCAAAATTTCTTTCTTAGTGCTCACTTATACTATATGAAGAACGTATTTGTAATATTCTGGGTTATATGTTCAGTGGTTGTAGCTGTGCGTTGATCTCTCTGTTAGTCATTTTCCTCTTTTATAAATATTTAACCAAACGCGCTTCACAGACCTATTCGATTGTTTTGGTATAATTTGCCTAAAATTAAACAAGTGTTCTACATATTATCGAATTGAACCTACGTCTGTATTATGCTTTATATGTTTACATTAATTATTATAACTGTATATAGAGAGAACAATTGTTTAACTAATAGTTTAGATGGTTCCTAAAGTACGCAGGCGGAGGCGTCAGTATGATTTGGAATGAAGATAAATGGTACAACATTAGAGAGTAAGTCACTGGTATGCTAAATCGCGTACAAGAAACATCATTGACAACTTTTAATGGAACAAATGAAAACAGCACGATACAGCAAGCGAGAAGCGTGCGAACAAGACATATTTTTTACTAACAATTGTTACAATTGATGATAACATCAATATATATGCGGTTTAAACTTATGTTGCTGAGTGTACTATTAGGTATTTATCTACTCTGTTATTATAGTATATTATGCTTAACATTGTCGAATTCAATTTTCTGCTTGTATGTCTAGATAACATTATGTGTTTATAATTAATATCGAATATTCTGTGAATGATTACTTAATAAATAGTTTACATGGTTCCTAAAGTACGCAGACGGAGACGTCACTCCGCTCCGGAATGAAGATAAACGGCACAACATTAGAGAGTAAGTCCCTGGTATGCTAAATCGCGTACAAGTTGCGAGAAACATAAGCGACAGCTCTTAATGGAACAAATGAAAGCAGCGCGACACAGGAAGCGAGAAGCGAACTTTCAGCGCAACTTGAGCTGGGCCGTTTAGTTATGCAGCCCGCGTTTCCAACTCCGCAACTCTGTTGGAAGTCTTCAAGTTACTCGACTTATGCACGTGTCGCACTAAAACAACGCTGCCTTACTGCCTATTTTAATTCGCTTATATGCGGTTACAGCTATGCATAGTTGAGTAAAGTTTAAATTAGTGCTGGCTGCAACTTTTACTGCGTCTTCTATGACGAGTAGTGTATTTATTAGCAATTGAATAATATACATGTTTTAGGATATAAATGCATTTTTAAACTTAATCTTGGTATATTTTTAAATATAGAAAAATATTTTGAACTTTTTTTTTATAATGAAAGAGTAAGAAAAGGGCATACAGGCCACCTGATGTTAAGTGGTTACAGCAGCCCATGGATAGCCACGTCTAATCTCAAATAGAACAGAAGTTCTATTAAAGGATAGACGCGAATGCGTTCCTACTCTTGAGGACTAAGATGGTAGCCTCCAATAATGTGTATCCGGCAAGCACACCTCCCCAACCGAAACATAATACATGAAGAACATGTTGCCTTACGGCGGGGAGGGGGGGGGGGGGGGGGCCGCCCCCGGGGAGGGCTAACAGCTCTACCACCTTTTAAAATATGTATTTATTTTTCTTTTTCAACTCCGATGCACGACGGGAGCTTACACCTTAAGTACGATTGTATTTAAATACCAGCTGCGCCCACAACTTCGTAGGTGATGACTGAATTCAATTGACACAACTTTTTATTTGTTAACCGATTTCAATAAAAATACTAAATGTTAAGTGAAGCCCATCACGATACAATCCAGAAAATAGCATTCAACTTCCATTAGCCGTTTCTGAGATTAGCGTGCACAAACATACGGATATACAGACAAACAGACAAAATGAAAAATATTGTTTTGGGTCCTTTTGCATAAGCATCTTGTATAAGGGCACCCCATTATGATTTTTTAAATATATTTGTCATGTACAGACAGCGATCAGTTAAAGTTTTATTATATGTATATTTGAATATGCAATAGGCAAGTAGGATATAAAACGCATGTCTATACTGAAAGCATGTATATATTTTTTATATTCACATTTTTCATATTTATTCGGTAAAATATTAAACACAATATTCATATTTTAAAGTGAAATGTGCTAAAGGTAAGTTGAGCAAAAAAAACCTTTTAGGAGTTACCGCGTATTTTAATTTCACTTATCATAAGATTTCCATATCCTTCAATGAAAATTAATTGTAAGTGAGTAAATTCCAATATGTTTTTAATTTAAGAAAACGTTGCCTTTTTTTTCTGCTTTTGCAGTTTGAGGGCTTTTCTCGAGTATTCGGTTAATTCAAATAACACTTAGTAGCATTAAGACTGAGGCAACATACAGTCTGGTACGTTATCTAAAGGGCTGCTCATTGTACACTTACTCGTACACACATATTTGTCTTAGTAATAATATTGACACGTCTGAAATCCTATCTGAGCTCGAACGTAGATACGTTGCTACTCCTGAGGACTAAGATGGTCGCCTAGCTTCAAAGTGTAGCCGCTATGCCATTGACTCCTGCATTGGTTTTTAATTAAACGTATTCCAGTAAAACTTTATACACTGTTATACAGAAATAGTTGATCAATGTGACTTTATAACAGGAGCTGAAAAATTCCATGCCGTTATGATTTTTACTCCTCTTCAACCATGAGAATACAAAGAAGTTTGTTGATTTTCTTGGAGTACACTGAAGTATAAGTTTTTTTTTTTCATTTTGGGTTTTAAATATTTTTAATTTCTTTTTATGTTGTCAATTTTTTAATTTTAGTTATTTTTAAATATCTTTATACTTTTTCATTCTCTCTTTTTCTGTTTTTTTTATTGTTATTATTAATTTTTTTTAGCACCTGTCAACAGGTTTTCCTCATCTGATCTCCCATAACTTCCCAACCGCCTTCGGCGGGGAACTACGGGCCTCGGAACTACTAATCTCAGGGTTTTGTAATACTCCAGCTATTCCAGGGTAGCCCTAACCTACTGTTCATTTGAGATAGAACTCGGGATGATACTTCTGGTATGCTCAGTTAACGCTGTATTTGTCGTCCAATATCTAGTTTCGCATTTTACTGGCAAGTGGAAAAGACGGCGGACAGCCAGAAGCGCCACGTGGGCATGCAGTTCTGGTGACCTTCACGGGTCAGGGAGTTACCGGTGTCCCCATCAGTTCGGTGCGTGGATTTGTTCTCACCGGATCACTCAGCCGCCTCACACGAGAAGACTAAGAGAGGTCATATTCTCTGATTGGAACTCATGGTCTGTTCAAGACTCTACAAGGCACAACATTCAACAGGCACTAGCCCGTATCTATCCATTGTATCTTGTGCCAATTCGTTACAGGCATTACATCAACAAATTCGCAGATTACACCAGCTTAAAACAAACAGCAACATGCAGGTATCATTTAAACTGCGACAAACAAAGCATTTTGTTGACAAAATAACACTTCGTTCAACTCGCCTAAAAATGCATTGCCAATCGTGTAGTAAAAAGCTTTTCAGAAACGAGTCATTTCAATATGCGGCTGAATAAATACGAAAACTCGATACAGTTTGAATGTTTAAATAGTAACGTGATAGCGTCAGAAACGCATTGCCTGTACGCTTTTTGGACAAATAGGTTTATGATCCGATGTTGTAGTGGTCTTTTTATGTTGAAAAAGTAGCAAATGAGCGTGCAAGCCACCTGATGTTAAATGGTATTTGCAGCATGGTCCTGCTTAACGTCGTGTATATCCATACAATCCATACAATACATCCGCAGATGCTACTCTTGTGGCTTGAGATGGTTGCCTCGCTTGTAAATGTATTTTTTTTATTATGAAAGAGTAAGAAATGGGCATGCAGGCCACCTGATGATAAGTGGTCACTGCAGCCCACGGATAACCACGTCCAATCTAAAATAGAACAGAATTTCTATTTAAGAATGGACACGGATGCGTTCGTACTCTTAAGGACTAAGATGGTCGCCTCCAATAATGTGTATCCGGCAACCACACCTCCCCAACCGA
>DWON01006992.1:0-13340 GCA_018251015.1 Phocides pigmalion okeechobee
AGAACATGTTGCTTTACGGCGGGTTATGAGGGTGGCGGTGGTGCCGCCCCGGGCGAGCTCTAACGGCTCTACCACCTATAAAATAACCTTTAATATCTATTTTAAACTTTTAGGGAAGAATTTTCAAATTTTTTGTGGTAATTTACACTTCTTTACGCTATTTAAAGGATTTATCTTAAAAAAACATGATACCAGCTTCGGCAATTAATCATACGGCTCTATTTTTCCCTATATGTATATTTTCCCTTAGATGTATATTTTTTTCCTACATTAATATTTAAAGGAAATCTATAATGGAATGAAAAATCACATGCGGGTGAAATGGAATTTCCCTTCATTTCACCTGCTTTCACACATTTTCACCCATTTAAAACCTTTAGGGAAGGAATTTCCAAAAAAACCGTTTTTGTGCTAACTTACGCTATTTGCATAATTATAAGACCTATCGAAAAAAATAGAATTCTAAGTTCAGCGATGTCGGCTACGCGTTGATATGTAAGTCTGTCCGTAATTTTTTTTTCTATATATAGATAAGAAATAAATACAGACGATGCGACTTCTTGCTCTATTTCTAAAGAAATGAGGCGGAGAAAAGATCGTTATTAATATTAATATGTTCATTCTTTATTATCTTGGTTAAGATATCGGGAGACGATTTATAGCTGGCATACAATAAAGATTTATAGGTTGTTGTCTTAATTTGTTTTAGTACTTTTTATGTGTGAAGAGTAGCAAACGAACATGCAAACCACCTGGTCTTAGTCGTAGCCCATAGACATCCACGTACCACAAACACGACTGAACTCCCATCTGTGCTTGAACGTAGATAGATACGTTGTTACTCCTAAGGGCTAAGATGGTCGCCTGGCTTCAAAGTGGAGCCGGCAACCGCATCTCTCCAACCGAAACACTAGTAATGCTTTACTGCGGATTATGAGAGCGGCGGTGGTACCACCCCGGTCGAACTATAGTTCTCCCACCTTTAAATAACCAAATAAATATTATAAACTCTATTACCCGAGCTAAGTCGGCCGAGTCGCTAGTATGGTATAAGATGTTAAAATGTAGGCAAGCCGAAAGCCTACAAGGAAGTAGAAGGATGCCGTATAAATGCCGATGATGATGTAACTCCTGACTCCTGATCTAGATGTCGGTGCTAATAGGATTACAGCCTGATGCCACTGATGACAGCTCTACATACAAGCCATTATGGTTTTTCCTAACACTTTCCCTGCGGCTACAACACTGCTGTATAATTCTAAGCGCGACGCGCTCGCGGCTTCTACACACCTGTGTTGTACGTACAAATCTGTATACATTACGAACAGTGCTATGTTTACGTCGACGTTACAAGACTACGAGTGGAAACGTCTGTGTATTCGTAAATGTTATACGGATGTTAAAAAGTACAATATTTGTACTTCAGTCTAGAGAAAAGAGCTCCAGCTTAGTGCCGCTCCCGCGATCCTGACTCGATCTAACATGCGTACCGCAGTCAGTGTTAAGTAGCGTGATTAATTATTCCAAAATTTTGGTACAGTACTTGTTGGTAATATTTTATCAAGCTATACCAAATTTGGTTTTAATACTAGCTGTCGCTCAAGGGTCTCGCGGCTTATGAACCTCTATTTGTACTCTATTTGTATATTTGAAGGGGAAGTGCAACAGGGTAAAATCTTTGATTTTAAACTAATATTATCCCGGAATTTATACGTTGTTATAAAATGGGTACTCACGATTAACTCTTTTTAATTTTAATAGCAATTAAAAAGAAGCGTGTGAAAGGGTAAAATCTTAAGAACTACAGTTACCGGGATGGTACCTAATATAAAAATGCTCGCGTGAAATTAAGCCACTAGCGGGCACTTAAATTTCTTAAACTTCTCTTAACTTAAATTTCTCAGTCACTAATTACATGCACAAGCTGGACTTGTTAGTATTATTTCACTAAAAGTTAAAGCATTACTTAATTACTGATAAAACTTTAAATAGAATAAAACACAAAATAATAATACAATAATACTATTTTGTTTGCTACATACATGAATATCTAACAATCATCAATCAATATATCACAGTATACCATAAATAGATTTTAGTAATTAAAGTAATTACCCGCTGTACTAAAGTTACTTACCACTGCGGTACGCTGGAGCCGTATCTAGTAGCTTTATGTCCTACACTTCCTTATCTTTTGACTCGCCGTGTCGTATACGTTTGTCCTACTACCTACTTCCTAACTAACGTAAATAATGTCTCTAAAAAAATGTAAAATAACCTACCTATTCTTTTTTATTTAGCTATAAACGTGCTCATGGACGTGTAAACTAAAATATACTATAAATAAATAGTAAGTGAATTGTAAAATTGTAATGTAAATTTTGTAAAATTGTAATGGGAAATAAAGTTTCTAAAATGTAAATAGAAAAGTCTGTGGATTTACTTCAACTCACAAACATAAAATTAATTTTAATTTACATTTATATTACAATAACGAAAATCTTAGAAGTAATTATTATAAAAGCCTAAACTAAACAATCTTACGAGTCCGCGTCCATGCAATACTGTTCCAAAAACGCTAGTTGCATTCCCGCGTTGAATAGCAATCACACTGTGTGTGAAATATGAACCAGCCCTTTTGTCACTAGCGGCGTCGATCAATGTTTTTTTGAAAAAATGTTTGAAATTTTTTTGGCACTTGGACTAAACGTGCGACTAATTGATTAAATTTTTTTTGGCATTCGGACCCCACGGACCAAAGGTTTCAAAGCCAAGTGGAACAAACATAAAATCACAGCTTAGTGGAACTTTTAATTTGTTCCAACAAAACCAAAAAAAGCCTCTGGCTGAGCAAAATATGATCCTTTGTCTGAAACTCTAGCACACATTTGATTATGTGAATAAAAAAACGTTTGTACGGTGCGCAAACAAAGCGAAATCACATTACATATTCACATAAGTAACTTTTTTGGTACGACTTATAATAGTCCAAGAGTCAAGTTAAAGGTGGGAGAATAGTTCGACCGGGGAGCAACCACCACCACCCTCACAATCTGCCGAAAAACATTACTTGTGTTTCGGTTGGAGAGGTGCGGTTGCCGGCTTCACTCTGAAGCGAGGCGACCATCTTGGTCCTCAGGAGCAACGAATATACGTTCGAGCTTAGATAGGATTTCGCTCGTGTTTCTTGTTGTACGATGTCTATGGGCTGCGACTACTTAACAGCAGGTGGATTGCAAGCTCGTTTGTTACTCCTCTCACATAAAAAAAATTATAATAGTCCAAGAGTCAGGTGCGAACTGTCTCAATCACTACTTCTTGACCGATAACTCCAATGCTTCAAAGATGTATCATGAAGTGTCGTAAACATTAGCTGCGATTCCATATGTGGTTCGAGAAGCGATAGTAGCGGTAGCGGCATACTTTTTGTACTTGGGTGGCCACCACCGCTCATGGCATGAAGCTTCATCATACACAATTATGAAGCATTTCACGAATTTGTCTTAGAGGTATTTGGTTGCCGGATACACATTATTGGAGGCGACCATCTTTGTCCTCAGGAGTAGGAACGCATTCGCGTCGATCCTTAAGTAGAACTTTTGTTCTATTTGAGATTGGACGTGGTTGTCCATGGGCTGCGACTACTTAACAGCAGGTGGATTGCATGCTCGTTTCTTACTCTTTCATAATAAAAAAGGTAATTTGTCATGAGAATCCGTAGCTGGCTCACGGTCTATAACAGTTTTTGAACACTTGAAGTTAGACCACTTGAATGAAAGTGGGTGTTTTTTTCCTTTTCTCACAGCCAGTCGGCTGAAGCATCCATTTTTGGAAATGTGAGTTTTATTTCACGTTCAGTTTTTACAACCTTCGCCAACAGGCGCTCCAAGCCGATGTACTGATTTTACATTCTACCTTGGCTTTGTATTTTTTTAACTTAACACCAAATGGTCTGCAGTCTATTTGCTCTTTTAACTTAAGTACAAGTTATATATAAATAATAAGGCAGTGCCATTACAGCGTGTACAGGTTGCAATAACCGTACCACCGAAGACAGCCTGCGAGCAATTTGGACGCCCTTTAATTTATTTTTGGATCCTAACTCTTTAGTTCTAATCCTACAAAGGTATTGTCTGCCGGAGTCAAAACATTTCGACTTTATACTTGTAATATAACTTTTAAGCGAAAACATCTTCATTAAAATTAAGACTCTAAGTTCTCAAAAGTGACGTTACAGAAGTTAAAAGTAGTGTAATTTATGTAATGTAACTAATTTTATGTATATGTAGTGTAACCAATATATAATATGGGTTAAAATCTATATTGATCGACCGGGGAAGTAGGTAATACCACACCTCTTTTTTGAGTAAAGCAATACTTGCGTTTTGGTAAGAAGTATGGTTGATGGCTCCTTTGCATATTGGGTGACCATCTTAGAATAGAATAGAATAGAATATACTTGTCTACATCTCAGTCGGGAAGAGGAGCAACATCTATCATCGACTTTAGTTCACGCTGATGAGATCGCTGTTTTATACCGAGTTAGTTACTGTCACCTGTAGATATAGTATAGTAATTACTTACGATTGGTGGATTGCATGTTCATTTTTCACTTCCATGTAATAAAAAAAAGTTTTTTTAAGTCTTATCAAAAATATTTCATTATTCATTTTGCTTAATTTGTTTCTGATCATTGGTTTACGGTGAAGCAAGTACCGAATCCACCGTAGCGTAAACGACTTCAAGCAGAAAATTTCCAAAGTAACTTTATTTCCTTGTTCGCCCGTGACAAGTATAAATTAGACTTTTCAACAAGATTTTATATATATACGATGGAGATTTTGGATAAGCTTTTTAGAAAGCTTTTAAGTAGGTGCTCAAATAATTTAAATTAAGATCATTTTACCTCCCAAATGCGTTAATGATAATGCAATCCAACTTAAATAATTTATTCAGGTACTTTATAATACATTTGTATATGGTCGGTCCTATAATTTTATAGTTAATGTTTAGTATAGTTAGTTATTTCATTGTACAGAAACGTGTTTACGTTTCTATAAATCACAACTATTACAGTATAGATTTACTCCTAGACTGCGATTTTATCTTCCACGGACGATTATAATTGTGTATCTATTCATAGCAACCGAATATTGGTTTCCTACGTCAGAAATATATATTAATACATTTCAATATCAGACGTAATTCAAAGATGACATCCGAAGGTAGACGATATATTACAGATGTAAAATTAATTTTGTTAAAACAAATATTAGTCATATCAATAATAAATTTGCATTAACATATTTATTTAAGAACAAATATACTTAAATATAGACTCATCACGACTTTTATCCGTTAGCTCGGACTCTCCAATTCTCAGTTATTCATTAATATTTTATATCGATTTTACAAAACACAATGATGTTATAGTTCAAGGTCATGAGGACGGTTTGACAGAAACACATTCTACCATAAACTAGAAATCGGATTATCCGAAGTTAAGTCACCATGAAATAAATGACTTCAAGCAGATAATCGTCTTTCGAACGAAGTTTATTCTTTTAACCAAGTGACAAGAATTAATTAGAAACTCGCTAACAATGTATTATTTGTAAGGTTTCATAAAATTGTTTATAAAGGATTATACCATTTTTATTTTTAAAGAAATTCTAGCTATACTTCATAGTAACGACTCTAAAACCTATGCAATTTGGTAATTTTACATTCATGCTTCAAAGTTTTAAAATTCTGATGCTAAAACTTATATCTAACATACTTGTAATTTTCTTTTTATTGTTGGTTAGTAGTTTTATTTTAATATTTTGAATGCGGCATTTATATGTATATTAGATCGGGTCAGTGTTGCGAGATGCAGCACTAAACTAGGGCTTATTTCAATAGACTCAAGATGCGCTGACAATTCACTGAAATTTCGTATTTTGTAGCATCTGTGTATCATTTGCAAATACAAAGACGTAATGTCCGCCCCCGGTCTTGTAGCGCCGACGTGAACACAGCACTTATGTTCGCCCGTAAATCATACAGATTTGTCCGTACAACACAGGTGTGTGCAAGCCGCAAGCACGTTGCGTAGCGCATTATAGCTGTGTTAAGCCGCAGGGAAAGTATTAAAATAATTATAATGAATCAAAATTTGTAATGTTAGATGAGTTTATTAATTTATATCAGATATTTCAGTATGTTTATATCGGCCCACTAATTATATGAAGGACTAGCTTATTAATTGCTATCTAATCTGTTGTTAACCTATGCAATATATTGCTCGGGCGGCCCTGGCTTGACCGCTACGCCATTATAGACCTGAATAATTTAATTACGATTTGGCAATATAACAAAGGGTGGGTTTGTGAATAAGATTAATAGATTATCTACATTGGCTAGGCACAGGTTTGGCAATTGCTATGACATATTAGACTTGCTTTTGTACTTTGTTATAAATGTGTCCCTAAAATATGCTAGTCGTATATTACAACAAAATGAAATGTAACATTTATACATAGATATATTTAGGTTTTATAAAAATAATTAGGTATTGTAAGTAAATTAAGTCGAAACAATCTGAAAATAATTGTGCTATTTATTTATGGCTTAATCTTGTTAATATGTGTCTTTATATTTTTTATAATTTTAATACCCACACTAAAATTAAAGAAAATATAAACAATATATTTCCGACCATTGAAATATTCATTTTAAGATGAAAGAAGAACAAGAATAGTAGTATTTAAACAAATATAAATAAAACAAAACATGTATACGTATAAGTATCATCTTCATACATCTACGTAGCACGTTTTTTTTTTGTAGTGAAAAATATAAAAATCTTTGTACGCTGCAAATACGGCCGTCCATAATACGTGTAAATATTCCAAAAAGGACGGAAGGTATTCGTTATATACTTAAGGAGCCAGTTAACACTATAAATTTGAGCTTAAATCTTGATCAGTATATTCGCTTAAGCAACGAATTAATGTTAAATATCTACAAAGTTTCATCGAATAAATCAGTACTAAAACACAATGTTTAAAGACCGTAGTTATTGTTTCTCGCAAAACAATACAGTGGTTTATCAGTACAGCTTGATAAATGGACTTTTACACGCTATGACTTACATGATCGTAAATACGGCTACAACGGCACATGAGAATAGAGTATCTATCAAGTGAAGCAACGATGCGGGATGATTTGATACCGCTCACAAATACATGCCCGTGCTACTTTCGTTTCTTTAAATACTATATCATGGAGTAAAGAAATCAATCACATTTCTATTATACTACTGTGACGAAGCCAAAAGAGAAGATTGTGTTTTTATGAATGTGCGTTCCCTTATTGCTATTAAACTAATGAGTTTCTTACGCCGCCTCTTCTCCAAAACGAAACATCTTACGTGTCGGTCGTAATTTATACACATTCAAAAAGGGTTCTGTAAAGAATCTACTCGTCATAAAAAAGATTTTGATTTTCGTGAATCGATCTTAATAAATTGCACGGCATCGACGTTAGATCTTGGTAGCGCATATGATATTGGATATAAACAAAAATAATCTTTTAAACATATTGAGTGGATTATCAAATTGAAGGACAATAAAAAGCTATTTCAAGTATACATAAATTATATGTTCTTGTTGTAGAGCAATCTGGTTTAGATTTTGTATTTAATAAGCTTTTTAACATGCTTTGATTAGCTTGGGTTGTATCTATGTACATATGTAACGTTTTCTTTGAGCATAATTTTCACCTATTTCCAGAAGTCTGATTAATTTGAAACTTTGCACTCATGTCAAGGACGGATGACAATAATATGAAAAAAATTAAATTAAATAATAGTTAATAAAAAACTAAAAAAAAAACACGCTTTAATAAAAAAAGACCACTAAAAAGTATAAATAAGAAAAATATATATTGCGATGTAAAAAGTGTGTTTGTTAGTTTATTTTTAACTATTATTTATTTAAAATATGAGTAACAAACGCACCCATTTAAGTATAAGTCTATCAAATATTAAGGCTATCTCTGAGGTTTTTGATTCTCAGAGGTAGCAACGTATTTGCAAACGATTTTATATTCTGCTATTTAACACAGATGTGGCAAAATTGAGATATTGAAGAAATAAAAAGTATCAAGATCTCAATGATTTCTACTCTAACTAATGAGATACACTAAAGTGATTGCTCAGCTACATTAACGTATTTCAGTTGGGATTGTATAAATATAGATTGAATGGATTAGTAAGGGAGCGAATTAATTAATTTAGATCTAGATAAATGTCCGAGCCTAATATCTCTACAGTCACAGTCATTTATTTATATCCACCGTGAATAGAAATTCATTAGAACTCTACTTCATTCAAATAGATCGATTGTCAAATTAGATATTTTTTGTATTATCGGGTTGATTAATTCATTATTATTCCCCGATGAATAGGCGGTAGTAACTCCAATTAATTACTAAATACCTCTAGTTAGTGTGTTATCACTACTTTAACATGCCATTAAAATCCTTGCCATTTAAAATTGTGATCATGGATCGTAAATAATATAGAAGTAACGTCACTATGTACGTCCTTGTACTTGTATAGGCTTGTACCTCGTAAGTATTCAATAGAACATACAGATAATCTTTACCTGTTAGTAAAGTATTTACCTTTTTAAGGCATTCATTAAGAAATATTAAAATGCAAGCAATAACATTTCAAGTAGGTTATAAATTATTAATCATGAAATTAATATCTTTAAGTTTTAAAATTAAAAAATCATCTTTAGGGATGCCAGCTGGTTTCTCGTGTTGCAAGTGAAGTGGACACATGCGACGTGTTGAGATGCGATTCAGCTAGGCCGGCTTCAGGCCATGGGGCAAGCGACCAGGCTGTGCATATGGGGCAGCATTAAGGAGCTTTCGATGTAATTCTGTAAGGATACCGGGTCAGTGATGACGACTGACCCTCCGTCGACCTTCCTCCCAGCGTGGGCGGGAGCGGTGATCGGTCTCCTGTTGTGGTCTTCGATCTTCTTATCCGCGGAGGCCACGATTAATTCGAAACACGTGTGCCCTTTCCAATGGTGTCAATTCTCCGCTGGTGCCCTCTCAAGCCTGGGAGATCCTAGGAGACTCTAGTTAGTCGCTGCTTAGGACAGGCAGGAGATACTAAAGCACTATTTGGGTCCCACGTGACAGGAAAAATATAGATACTACACGCTTCACTTTGAGTATTTAAATTTTTTTTTTTTTTAATATATGTCACATGTTTCAAATTTCAGCAATACAATACAGTTATAGTAATGCAATGTTTAGAATATATTTCTGTATGTTTATACAAAAAACAAAATTATATAAACTTGAGCCTCACTAGGTTGTCATTTCATATTAGGAGTGAATAATGAAGATCATGTTACTTTTTAGGGAACCATAACTCAGCAGGAAAACGGAACATTAGTTGGAAAGTGTTGTCTGTTAATACTCGTTAACTTAGGAACGCGTTTAGTAGCATGTTAAAATTAATATCAAGTACTTGAGTCTACAATTATTTTGGAGGTTTGTAAATTCAAACTTCTAAGTCAACGCAATCCATAGATACGGCTTTATCTTACATATTTTAACACTCCCAAGATAATAAAAACATATAAGGTATTTTATGTTGATGTAGTGTCGCAAAATTTGGAAAGTAGTAAGATTTTATAGAACAAAATTAAATAAGGGGAAAATCCAGAAACAGGAAATTTTACACTACATATTTTTTAGTTACACATTTTTACGCAACCACATATGCGCAAATCCGACTCACACTTGGCAGGTTTTTTTGCGTTAAGGAGATAATCTTCCAAATATTCCAACCTTGAAGATGGTATCTATTTACTTGAGATTCTCAAATAAAGACAAATCTGTAGGATACTAAGGCTCAGGGATTTCGTTGGAACGGTCTGGTGGTTCCTTTTATGACATTGCTTTAAGCTTTCAAGCAAGTAATCGTTTTGAAAGATACCTACAACCAGGTAATCACACTTAATTAACCTCAAAACTTAGTTTGAAAAAATGTACAGCTAAGCTTCCGAAGACCAGGTTATTTTAACACTTTGACTCGGCGCTGGCTATTACATGGAGTCAGGATTGCGGGAGGCGCCTCTAATCTGGAGCTCCTTTCTCTAGACTGGTGATGCGCCGAAATTTTACACAAATATTATATTTTTAGCATCCACGAATACACAAGTGTAATATCCGCCTTCAATCTTGTAGCGCCGACGTAAACACAGCACTTGTGTTCGCGCTTAATACAGATTTTTACGTACGATTTTAAACTGTACGATTTTTACGTACACAACAGGTGTGTACAAGCCACAAGCGTATTGCGTCAAATAATACACAGTAGTATTGTACACTGCAGAGAAAATATTAGAACAACAGTAAATGAGCCTACAGGCGATCTAATTTTAAGTCATCGCTGCATGTCGTGTACATCCTTACATTGTGTACATTTGTGAGATGGTAGAGCCGTTAGAGCTCGCCCGGGGCGGTACCACCACCTCCCTCGTAACCCACCGTAAAGCAACATGTTCTTCATATATTGAATTTCGGTTGGGGAAGTGTGGTTGCTGGATACACATTATTTGAGGCGACCGTCTTAGTCCTCAAGAGTAGGAACGCATCCGCGTCCATCCTTAAATAGAACTTCTATTCTATTTGAGATTGGACGTGGTTGTCCATGGGCTGCAGTGACCACTCACCATCAGGTGGCCTGCATTCCCGTTTCTTACTCTTTCACAATAAAAAAAAACATCCAATATACATGCAAGTTCAAACAGAAAAAATAGTTAATGAAACAGGACCAAATTATCCAATATTCATTTTGAAGTTCGTACGTATTAAAAATAATCCAATCATCCCACGTAAGCGAAGTCGTGGACTCTACTAATATGTAGTAGCAAACTAGCTTATGTAAGGGTCGTATTTCGTTTTATAAATGACACGAAGCGGCCATTTTATTAATCATCAAAGTTCTATGCTGCTCTCTGGGGGTATATAAATATTTCAGTGGTAAGTAATGTTCCTGGTTAACGGGTTATAAAATTATAAATTAGGATACCTACGCCTTGTTATTTTCAGTAAATATATTGAAATTACAAATTTAATCTTATCACAGAGCTAGTGGCAGTTACCTAAATGTGATAGAACTCTGTGTTCACTGCAACGACATGACTGTATAGGTATGTATACAGTCATAGCATTGCAGTATCTATACATATTTTATATATGTACATGAACAAATACTAATGGGTTTTAGTTAGAAAAGTATGAAATTACAGATACGCTTTTCGAGGCATTCAATCAGTGTACTATTACAGTATATTTTGTGACAAAGTTCAAGTAAGACTCGTATTATACGAGTATATGGACGATTAATGATGAATGTGGACGATAGCAACCTTTAAAAGTACTTGAGGTACATGCTTATCTCATACTTCCAAAAAAACAGTAGCCTACGTTTTAGATTCGGTTATTAATTGGAATGCCTGTTGGAACATCCATACGATTATCACTTTTTCGTTATGAAACCGCTCCTGGTTTCGTCGTGGCCATGAGCCATGCAACTGGTTCGAAATATTGGCAATTAAAAACCGTTAATCGTGAGTACCCGTTATATACCATAATGTATAAATTATGGTTCAATTCTAATGGTCACGGTGGAATTTACCATTACGGCTTAGAAGTTGCAAGACAGCAAGAAATAAGTAAAAAGGAAGCACTGAAGCAAAGGTCCACTTTACTAGCGTTATATATTTGGCATAAATTGTCCCTTTTACTATTACCGAGAGTCAATATCCCTGATAGAATCTTAGTTATAAAAACAATACGTAAATATTTCTATTATCATTGATCAAATAATATATTATGGATTAGAAGTTACTTCTATTTTTATTGTGCACCGTAATTTATGAGATGAAATGTTTTTTTTTGCAAATATTATAATTATGTAATAATAGTACCATATATCACAGATCTTGTCGATATTGCAATATTTATTCATGTTATTTAGTTATGTGGAACAATTATTTGTTCGATAACAGTTAGGGAATAAAGGTTAATAGTATTAATGCGTTTAGTAGTTACCCGTTATGCTATATATTTAAAGAAATTAGTACTATTTTAACAAGTAATACAATTGAAAGTATTTTTCTATGTAAACAAAATAAATAACAGAATAAACGGCGAATGTAATATTAAAACATCGTTAAAATTCGCGATTGCTACAGAAACTGAGAAGTTTTAATGAATTCCATAAACAGTGCAAAGTTCTTTGTGTTTGTGAGAATAAACGAGCTATTTCTTTTCCTCTGCCCTTTTTCTTGTAAAGGTAGTATACCTTTGTGTTTTAATGACACTAGAAGTCAAAGAAATCAAAGGTAAAACGTACTCAGTTAAAGGTGGCCTAATTGGTAATACGAATCACCTTGACGGTCGTATTGTACGTAAGAAAAGAACACTTTTTGGTGATTTGTTCAAAGAAAATATTTGATCAGTATGAAATACGAGATTAAAGAACATAGAAACGGCTCTCATGTTTCCTTATTTTAATTTTGTACGCGTTACGTTGAGATATTTGTATTATTTCGTAGTTTATTTAGGATAACTTGATTCGAAGTGAGCAGTAGGAAAGTAAATATGTGAATATACGAATAAGTATGTAATAGTTGCCATTGATAATGAGTGAGAACCAATGTGTGAAAACATCTGTATCTAGCCTTAGCACCCACGAGGCGCTTATATAAAGCGCATTGTTCTCCTTAAGAACTAAGATGAGCTTCATAACGAGCAGAAAATAGACGCTTTTAGAACGACATATTTTACAGTGATAAATATTTTTTAATATATTGGCTAGTTGTGCTTGCGCTTTGGTTCTCGTGATCTAACATAAAAGTAGCGTTAGTTACCAACATCAACTAGCTCTTAGTGAATGTTATGTAAAAACCAATCCAGAAATATAGCGTTTTATGTTTTTGCTTTGTACGGAATCATATTTTTATACATCTTACCCTGACGAAAATGCAGATGGGCCACCTGATGGAATGCAGTCACCGTCCCCTATGGACATTTACAACACCAGAGAAGTTGCCAATGCATCGCCGACTTTAAATCTTTAAAACAAAAATATCATTAAAATTACGCCCAACGGGTAATGATACCTGAACAAACAAAATGTCTTTGTCACATCATCATCATCGGGGGACGTCCCAGCCTCTTTGAGCGAGGGAATACGGGCCTCGAGGTACACCCTCTTTGCCCGGGCCTGAACTCGGGGTTGCACCCCGGCTTAACTATAG
>DWON01006993.1:0-13338 GCA_018251015.1 Phocides pigmalion okeechobee
CGCATGGGCACGGACTCCCTTTAGATTGTTTAGGTTAGGTTTTTATTATAATTAGTTTTAAGATTTTCATCATTGTTAATATGAAAATAAATTAATAAATAAAAGTTAGAGCTTCAATCATAATTAAGCTTGATAATAGAGTTCATATAAATGCGTTTGAGGTCTAAAAATATGATTAAATATGAGGAAATATCTTCTATAGACCATTAATATTATGTATACTTTTATTATGAAATAAATTTATTAAAAATCTATCAAATCTAGAACAAGGCTATAAAATAAATATTCGGACAACTATACTAAATTTCACTTATCTCAGTTAAGGTATCCTAAATTTTCTTTGTATACGATTATATTGTTTGCAAGCAATTCTGAGCGAAGTGCAGTCGCGAGCTCGTTACAGAAGTGAGTCAAGTGTAATGTTACTGGAGAAGTGAGTCAAGTGTAATTGTGACCGGTAACGTGTGTGGCGTCGGAAAGGGGACAAGGGAGTGCTTGTGTTGGAAGATGAATATTACTACATTTGCTTTTAAAAGTTACGAATACTATATTTTCTTGTTACAAATTTTCCAAATAAATTATTGTTAATTATGAGTCGTTATGTCCGATAATCTCTTTACGTGTCACTTTAAAGTTATAGTGACCTATTTATGTTGAAATTTGAAGATTTTACCATTGTTTTGGAATTACATATTTTTGTATAATTAACAGGATATGGAAATTTATTTACGTATCGTGTAAAATGTATATATTATAAATTTTCGAAAAGTACACATAAAAGTTTTAGTCAAGTTGTGGTTGATTGACAAAATCTATACGAAAAGATAAAAAAGCCTTGTTTTTTATACAGGCCATTATCATCCTGAAGGTGAGATATATAAACAAATATTTTAGTATTTTTTCACATATCGTATAACTATAGTTCAATTAGAGAAGTACCACTAAGTAAAAAAAGCGAAACTTCTAAAATTTCCTTAACGAATTTATCAAAAGCCATACAGAGCAGACCAATCTCACCCAGTTTTCACTCGTTGTACAAAAAGACACTTAGAATGTTAAAAATATTTACGGAGACCACTTAACCCCTTGTAGGCGACTGACTGAACCGTTCGAGTGTTTAAAGGTAACATTAATTACATAATACTAGTTTTTTCTAGCTTTGCTCGCGTTGAAGCCCTTAAATAAATATCAAAGATCATTACAGCGAGTAATAACTAAAATAAACTGGTACGTAATAATTGAAATAATTTCAGTATTGCTTATAAGTGACAAAATAACATGAAATACACAAAATAAAGATAGCTGAAGCTATACTCAATAAGATATTAACTTGAATGCTTTGACAAATTCAATTTTTTTTTTTGACAAACGATCATGTCTGCCAAAATATTTTTTTGAAAAAAATAAAAAATATCCTATGTCCTTTTTAATACCACTAAGGATGTGTGTAGCAAGTTTTATGATAATCACATTTAGAATATAAGTAGAGATTTTTACGTAAAACCTTATTTAAATAAGTCGAGGAAACGACAATTTGTCACATTAATTATATTTTTACGTAAAACCTATTTAAATAACTTAAGAAAACAACATTTTTATATGTTTTATATTTAATTAAAACAACAGTAGAATTTGTAATTTTGTCCGGAAGGTACTATCGCCACAGCAATTTCTATCGTGAAAAATTTCTTTCCTTTCTTTAAAAAGATGTTGTTACAGACTCGCGCATAACAGATATGTTAGAACTAGAATTTGGGGAGGTACTACTCCTATTCTCATAACCGCCCCAACGCTTGTGATTCGGATAGAGAGGAGCCGCTGTGGGCCCCACTTACTAGCGATAGGACCATCTTAGTCCTCAAGAGTAGGGACGCATCTATGCACGACGTCAGGCAGAACTTCAATCTTGTTTGAGGTAGTATTAGAAGGCCTGCACGCCCATTTACTACTTAAAAAAAATGTAAATTTAGTTTATGTATCTACTGCTCCTTTCTCTTTTTTATCCTGATTTTTTTTGCGCTCGTAAAGTATTAGTAAACAGTGGAAACTTCACTGATCATTATTATTCTTAAATATTATGTCAACCGAATTATGTAATCGTTTGTTTCCTAAATAAATAGGTAAATACAAGTCACCGTTGAGCAACCCTTACGGTTTAGTTGGAGCGGTGGCCAGCTACACTTAAAAACAAGGGGACCACCTCAGTCCTCAGGAGTAGCAACGCATGTATGCACGACGTCAGCCAGGAGAGTTTAGCCGTGACGACGAGCCATACTTTCGAATTAACGGCAATCAAAAATAAAATTGTTAATCGTGAATACCCAGTATATAGACATTTTATATTTTAATAGGTACATAGTACTCAATTCCGCGATACCATTTGATTCGAATCAAATCTTTAGTTTATTTATTACTATAACTATTTTTAAGTAATGTTTGAATACTTTGTAGTACATTAGGTATATTAAATGTAAAAAAAAATAGTTTCTTTATACTCCTAAAAAGTAAGGGTCTATGCCTACACCCCGCCGGTTAAAGCCTGCAATATTATGTAAACATTTTAATAAATATAAAATTACAGTGATGATATTAGTTAAAATATAAATTTATTACATAAGTTACCATTTTCTTCTATATATATGTAGAGCGGACTTAAATAGGTTTTCGCTTGGAAGGTAACGTTTATTAATTATCAAACTTGGCCTTTCTATTTTGAAGCCTGACTTCTGAACTAGGCGAACCAGCACTTCAGAAGTTTTAAGGCTTGCCTTTGTATATTAAATACAAGGGTTGGTTACAGAAATTGCGTGTGGATGATGCAGCTTAATAGTAGTTGAAGCAAATAACCCCGCGACGCGAGCGATCTAAAAAGTTGAGCAATTTTGGTTGTGGTTGGAAATTGGATGGGTGACCGCTGGTGGCAAAATTTAATGTACACTGCCGTGTTTCGGATTGCAAGTCATACAGTAAGTCACAGTTGGGATAAATGACAATAGTTAAAACGAATGATTCGCACGTGACTTGAAAGGATAAGCAACTCCAAGCATTGTCGGAAATTGAATGGGTTACTGTTAGTGGTATTTTACCCGCTTCCGTGTTTCGTAGTAACATCAAGCAGGGAGTTTCACTTGACAAATGACAAACGTTATAAGTTACAAGCAGTTTGTGTAATTGAAATGTATCAAATAATTATGTTACAAGCTCGATGTACAAAATTTTGAATACATCAAATAAACAATTTTCGCCTGAAAGAAACACCAACAGACAAACAAAACGATAACGTTCCATTTTATGTAATCGTAGAGAAGAATAGAATATATGATTTTACACTAATATCATCGTGGAACTAATTCATTTTACTATGTACCGGGTACGAATGATCAACGATTTTTGATTTTTGTTTACTGGTATTTCGAACCAGTTGCATGGCTCGTAGTCATGAGTTTTAGCCTTGACTACAACTATCAAAAATCGTTAATCGTGAATATCCGGTAGAAGTAAAACATAGAATAGTAGTAAATAAAATAGTAGTAAAACATAGAATAGAATATGTTACCAAGTATTTACCTAGACTTGATTTGATTGACGCCTTTGGGGATAAGAAAGGCTGATTCATATCTTGCGAAGAGAATTGCGATTGCTATTGAACGCGGGAATGCAGCTAGCGTTCTTGAAACCATGCTGCATGGACTACTCCCTGTAGATTGTGTAGGTTAGGTTTTTATTATAATTAGTTTTAAAATTTTCAACATTGTAAATATATAATTTTGGAGTCAATTTTATTGCTTCGTTTAAACAGCAATTAACTAATATTTAGGTCCATTAGAAGCTTGTTTTGTCCTAAAATATTAAGTATTAGATATTATTTACTCAACAAAGTGAACTGAATAAATTCTAATAATATATTTGCCGTGTAATTAAGGATAGTAAAGCTGAACAGACAATTCCCTTTGCGGAAAATCTGCGCATATTTTGGCTAACGATTGCTTGAGCCGATAGCCTAGTATAAGCTGTAAAATATTAATGCTAGACTATTTTATCCTACGTAACATAGTTGTTTCACATAGATTTTTTTTTATTATGAAAGAGTAAGAAACGGGCATGCCGGCCATCTGAGGTTAAGTGATCACTGTAGCACATGGACATCCACGTCCAATCTTAAATAGAACAGATGTTCTATTTAAAGATGGATGCGGATGCGTTCCTACTCTTGAGGACTAAGATGGTCGCCTCCAATAATGTATATCCGGCAACCACACCTCCCCAACCGAAACACAATACATGAACAACATGTTGCTTTAAGGCGGGTTATGAGGGTGACGGTGGTGCCGCCCCGGACGAACTCAACCACCTTTTAATGTAGAAATATTGTCAATTTGTCTCTTTTTGTCTCTATTTTTGGATTTGAAATATGAAAGAAGGTTATTCGTGGTTATATATTCATGAATATTTCCTATTATATGTTCTTTGTCTTTTATTTACTCCGTAAACAGATTAAGATTTTTTTAACGAGCATACAAACCACCTGATATTAAGTAGTCGCAGCCCATAGACATCCACGCGCAACCACAAACATGATCGAAATCCCATCTGAGCTCGAACGTAGATACGTTGCTACTCCTGAGAACTAAGATGGTCGTAAGTGTAGCCGGCAAACGCACCTCTCCAATCGAAACACAAGTAATACTTTACGGCGGATTAGGGTGGCGGTAGTATCTCCCCGGTAGAACTATAGTTCTCCCACCTTTAAATTCTTATATGGTAATTCTTTTTCTATATTTATAAACTTGCTTCATAAGTAACGTCATAAATATATAGTCAAAATCTGATGATGGCATCAATGTGACTTACGAAACTCTTTGATTCTTAGGAGAACATAAACGATATTCGAGGAAGTCCCTTAACGTGGCTGCCGTAATGAAGCAACACGGTAGAAGTACCTTCAGATCTCCTCCAATGGTGGCGACTGACACACCCAGCAAAATTTAATTCTTATTTTAGAGGGCATTGAATAGCTGATACTTTTCTTGGTTATTTTCGGTATATGAAAGCCTTTACCCATTGTCGGAGAATCCTAAGAAAGGTTTCAAAATATACGATAAACCTTAAAATTGATGTAATCGTACTCTATTTGAAGAAATACTTACATTTCAATGTCTTTCAATTGAATGATAATAGAAATAAAAAAAAGAAAAATACTGTCTCAAAAAATGTAACCGACTTCATAATCACTGAAAACTAAATCATTTGGAAGTCAGCGTTTACATCTGTAATACAAGTTCACTTCATAATCCTTCATGGGACAATATTTTAGCATTTAATAGCACTTTGAAGCCGACTTATTATTGACACATAACATTACATTAATAACGTAGAATTACGTAAGTGCTCGTTATTAAAAGCTCATTCATAAAATGGTAATCCGGAAAATTGTACGGTTCGCATGTAAAATGTACGCAGTAGGTAGCGGGTTGAATAAAATATAAGGATCAATTACATTGTTCGTCCACATTCGTTTTCTGTTAACACTTTGACTGCGGTGCTATATTAGATCAACGGTGCGGGAGGCGGCACTAAACTGGAGCTTATTTCCGTAGACAGAAGATGTGTTCGCAATGCACTGAAATATTGTATTTTTAGCATCTGTGTATGATATACGAATACACAGACTTAATGTCCGCCCCCAATCTTGTAGCGGCGACGTAAACAGCATTTTTGTTCATCCATAATTCATATAGATTTGTAAGTAAATAAAATAAAACAGTGCAAAGTTCAGCGCCTAGAGTTAGTGTTGTGTGTCCTGATATGGAACGCAAAAAAACGAACTAGACGTAGGGTAGATTAATCTGTCACTAGCACCTATCAACAGTTACCCCGTCACCGCAATTCCGCCGTGATCACGACCCATGCAACCGGTTTGAAATATCGGCAATTAAATACGTTAATCGTGAATACCCATTATATGACAAAATGCGCCATGGAGTAATCAATAGCTTAGCTTAAGTTCTACAGCTTAAATTACGATACAGCCTTAAAACGCCTTAAGGAAACAATAGAGTTCAGATCGTTGATAGGACACACGGCTGACGTTATCGAATATCTTTAATATTAGTTATTGAGTGCGTAGAAGTTATCGTATTGTTATTATTACTATATGGGTTTGGGTTCCAACTGATCGTTCTTAACGATTACGACTCATTCGAGAGTCGTTATTTATAAATCTAAACTCAAATTCTAATATCTTATTAAATTATAAGGTGTTTATTTACATACACTTAATAATTTCATGGGTGTGGCGACTTTCCGCAACTCGACAAGAGATGGCGCCCCACGATCCTGAATCCCGCTATCGAAGTTTTATAAATATCTTGCATATATACTAACTCCCAAATGAGACTATCGGAGCCCGGCCGTTTCCCAGGCCAGGACCAGACAAGAACTCGCCTGGAAGAAGATCTCCTTTTGCCAAAAAGGGTGCAATGTAAAATCAGTACATCAGCTTTGAGCGCTGTTGGCTAAGGTTGATCGGGAGACAAAGCCGGAAAAAAGTTGGTACTCTTTTTAAATTAGTCATTGATGATAAACATTATACGGTATAACTTTAGAAATATGGTACTAAAGCTTACAACCTACTCTACGTTCTATGGTACTATTAGATTTATACGTTAACTAGCTGTGCCTGTGTGTTAACACAGACCAAGTGTGTTTATTTTACCAAAAATAAGGTAAAAAACTGTTTACGAAATCGAATAAACATATTTTCATAAGGTGCGTACGCATACATGCATCCCTTCATTATTTTATGTCTCGCCCAATTTACAAATAACTTAACTTATTAAAACCTTCCTCAGGAATCAGTCTACGAGTTGTTGACAACTGTGAAAAAATCCGTCCAGTACTTTTTGAGTTTATCGTGAACAGACAGACAGACGCGACGGGGGGCGTTGTTTAAAGAAACGTAGAGTATGTTTAATCTCATAAATCCCTAAAGGGCTACAATAAGGCTTAAAAATTGTATGAAAATTGATAAAACGTAAATATAAAAAATCTTATGTTTTCTTATCCCTTTTATAGAGTTTCTTCAAGTATACATATCAGGTAAAATAGAGGTTCAGAATTTATTTGAATGAATTGTAATATCAATTTCCCATTAGTACGAACGTTATTGATGTATGGTATGCACACAAAGTCATTTACAAATTTTCAAATGTAATATTTATTAGTGTAAGTGTTGTAGGTGTATAGTATACATATAAAGCAATTTTATAATTTTAATACTTTTTCTTTAATAATTTCTTCGCATACGGTACACAAATATAAAAAATTATTTCCGTTTTTATGTTGAAAACGTAGCAAACGAGCGTGCAGACCATCTTATGTCATATGATCTCTGCAACCCATGGATTTCGGCTTTGGAAAGGCTAAAGTCCTGCTTGTCGTGAACAGGTGCGTTGCTACTCTTAAGGACTATGATAATCGCCATTTGTAAGTATTGCCAGCAACCGCACATCTCCAACACGCAACATTAAGGCGGAATACCTGTGTCGAGCCGTAGTTCTACCTTAAGTTTTTTTTTTTGTGAAAGAGTATACAATGACAATAATATATAATATCATATCATGGTACTAGAAACAGAGATTTCGACTTCAAAAAGCATTAACTTTCGGATCATTTTCAAAACCATACTCACAAACCCCGCACATACGTCATTGTAAAAATTATACAACACTTCACCGAGATTTGAACCTTCAAAATTAATCGCTCGAATTTACATGCACATAACTTTTACCTATTTTTGCTGCCAAATGCAGACATCTCAGTGTATTTATGTACGTTCTGAGTCGAGGTAACCACGTCGGCTGCCAGAGGTTGGGAACTATGGTCTTGTTACGCAAGCTCTGGGCTGTTTATGTGCCTAGTGGCTGGTGGCCAAAGTTCTGTACTTGGTTTGTGGGTCAATAGTTTCTTAGGTTAGGTTAAGATATCAATTGCAGTGTACACTGGTCGTGTTAGCTGCAACGGAAACTAGAGGTATTTTAATTTTCTTTTAGGGAAAATGCATGCGTTTTTTAGTTAATTATTATTATTTATACAAAATAAGGAGACTAAGGAGAATGATGATTTGAAAATAAATTTAAAAGAATATTTACAAGTTAAATACGTCATTCAAAAATCATTCTTATTTATGATTTTATTCTTTACACAAAATAAGAAGAGTAAGGAAAATAATGATTTAATAATAAATTTATTTATTTGATTTTTTCAAATTTGAAGATTGTTTTATGATTCTGGGTATTCACAGTACGGTCGAGGCTTAGAAAAACTAGAGATGCATGACTGGCAAAGGACGCATGGACCTCAGTCATGCAACTCTTCGGTCTTCCCATTAGCCATTGGAGTCTTTAGTTTAAAGGCAACACCAGATGATTAATTAAAAATCGTAAATCGGAAGCACCCGTTATATTTTAAAAAGAATCTCTAGTTTACATTGGCTCAAGCCATGCAACTGGTTCTCCTCTATCTTTAGTCCTCAAGAGTAGAAACGCATCCGCGTCCATCCTTAAATAGAACTTCTGTTCTGTTTGAGATTGCTCGTGGTTGTCTATGGGCTGCAGTGAACACTTATCACCAGATGGCCTGCATGCCCGTTTCTTACTCTTTCGCAATAAAAAAAAAACAAACTTACATTCACATTTATAATATTAGTATGAATTTTATCATCAATTTATTTTTACTTCCGCGTGAATTTGCAAAGATGTTTTAATGAGATAACGATAAAGTACGCAGAAACTTTGTGTTTGTAAATTAATATTTTATAAATGAGTACATGCTGTGGCCTGCGATTTCACTCACGTAAATTTAGATTTTTTAAATTATCACTAGGTTTTTCCCTTGGTTTTGTTTGTGCAGAAATCGATGTATCTATATATATAATCTCATACAGGTTTTCAACCCCTATTTTATTTCTTTAAGGATGGAGTTTCCAAAACACATTTCTTATTGCTCACTTGTGCTATATGAAGACCTTATCTGCAAAAATTCAGAATTCTATGGTCAGCAGTTTCGGCTGCGCATTGTACCCTAGGTCTGTCAGTTATCTTACTCTTCTTTTATTTAATTTTAGGGCATTAACATACACTAAATGAATGTTTGTATAATCAGTACATCGGCTTTGAGCGCCTGTTGGTTGAGGAAAAAAAGCCGTTCGAAAGAACGCGACAGACGGACAACGAAGTATTTCTAAAAGGATGCAATTTTTGTTTCAAATTATTTAGTCGTAAAAATAATAAAAAAATAAATAAAAAACTGTTCCACTTCCCTGATCAACGAATAATGCAAAGTGACCTCAGGGTGGGCTTAAAAAAGCAATCTACACAAGTGATCCTTCATAAATTTAACGCACCAAATGTTGCCACTACAATAACGATTGCTTACTTAGGGCAGGTGACAAGATATGATTAATCGCGAAACCGAAAATGTTTACCACCCCTGGGATCGAAAATAAATCCATCAATCTTGTTTTATAAATTTTCTTCGTTTGTTCTACGTAGTAACTCCGCTTTGGTGTTGATGGAAAAGAAATTTCTGGAAATTCCCGCCAACTATCAGTATCACGGGCCTAAAACCATAAGGGGATACAAAGAGATACGTTATTTTTTTACTCTTATTCGACTTTACTATTGTACATGAGAGGTTGTATAGACTATAGATGTATGATGCAACCATATATATATAGTCCATATGTTTTAATGGTGGGAAACTATAGTTCGACCGGGGAGATACCATTAGTACCGACCGGGGAGATACCGTGAAGCATTACTTGTGTTTCGGTTAGAGATGCGGTTGCCGGCTTCAGTTTGAAGCGAAGCGACCATCTTAGTCCTCAGGAGTAGCAACGAACCGAAATCTTATCTGAGCTCGAACGTAGACACGTTCGAGCTCAGATAAGATTTCGGTCGTGTTTGTGGTTGTACGTGGATATCTATGGGCTGCGACTACTTAACATCAGATGGTTTGCATGCTCATTGTCTACTCTTCTAAATATATATAATTACAAAAAAAGAATAAAACATGGAAACTTAAATTTAAAATTAAAATAAACTTACTCTAATGTTATTTTATATTTATATTCTTAGTTTATAATAATTATTATTATTATTCGTAATCTAATTAATCAATTTTTGAACGCGAATGCGACCGGATTCAGCGTAAGTCGTGAAAACGACACTGATTTTCAATCCGGTCCGGTCAAATTTTTATTGGAGATACTAAAACTGTTCCTACATTCATTCATACATTCATTCAGTACTGTATTCATACTAAACTTACGTCTGTATTCATACCAAATCTGATTTGCGAGAGCACGCTATTGTTACATTCGTGAGTCTCCCAGCTGATGCACCGTTAATAATAATGCACGAGTGCGTACAATTGGTTCCAACTGATACTAGAACCAATTGAAGTTACGGGCTAAAGGATAACGACAATTTTTAACTATCTTAACACTGACTGCAGAGCTCATATATTAGATCGAGTCAACGTTGCGGCGGCACTAAACTGGAGTTTTATTCTCTAGACTGAACACTGACAATTCACTGAAATATTATATTTTTAGCATCTGTGTATCACCTACGAGTACACAGTAATGTCTCCAGTCTTGTAGAGCCGACGTAAATACAGCACTTGTGTTCGCCTGTAATCCATACACATTTGTACGTAAAACACAGGCGTGTACAAGCGACAAGCGCGTTACGCCAAGTACTACAACTGTCGTACGCCGCAGGGAAAGTGTTAAGCTGAGGTCATACTACTGTGTCTGATAATTATATCTAATCGCCGAGGTTCGAATACCTGGCACCTTTATTTTACCAAATTATAAGAGAGTTTTTTTTCCGCCAGCTTTTCTCTCCCTGCCAACGTCCTTAGGACTAGCAACGCATCTACGTGCGACATCTGTTAGAACATCAGCCCTGTTGTAGGTTGTACGTAGATGTTAATTGCCTTGCGACTTAACATATGACTACTTAACATCAGATGGCCTGTATCCTCGTTTACCCCTTTTGTCTTCTCTAAATATTATAATACAAAGTCCCCCGTCGCGTCTATCTGCCTGTTCATGATAAACTCAAAAAGTACTGGTCTCACAGTTTGTAACATTAGGTAGAGTGATTTCTGAAGAATGTTTTGTTGTATAAGTTGAAGTTTTTTGCAAATTTCGCCAGAAATTAAATACTTAAATTCAAAATAGTAATTGAGTCGTCGTTCGAGTGGATATCTTTAATTGTTCCTTTTTGCATGTCGGTAATAACTGGATGCATGTAAGAAAGAAAAATAATGTAAGTCAATATAAAGTCTATTATCGGAGCGCAGCTGGGCCGGGTCGCAAGTGTCATATAAAACAAACGCGATGAGAACAGACTCACGTCGCCCTTGACAGCGGACGTTGAAACTTTTGTAAACATAGGTAATTGTGAGCTTAAATTTTTGCATATACCTTCGATTTCCCGCCCCAAGAGTTAAATAATGGCTTGAACGCAATTTAAAAGCGACGCTCGCGTCATTTACATAATCCATTCGTAATTATATTCGGTAATAATTCTCTTTGGAGTCGTTTTTTATGTTAAAACATCACTTACACAAGACATTGTTTATTTAAAATGTTTCACAATCTGTGTCATTACTAAACTCGAACCACTTGTCTCACGCTCACATTTAGACGATACCTAAAAATATATAAAAAAGGAAAAGGATGAGAGCGGAGTAGGGCCCTCGTATGGGATACAACATCGTCCAAAATTGGCCCCTTCTCGCTTCCGTGGAACTGTATCGAGGGCTAAAGCTGCGGTGGAGGTTGCAGAAGAAGCCAGGCGATGCTAATATCTGCATGTTTTTTTTTATAACTGCTAATACCGAAGTTGCACGACTCGTGATCACGGCTACACTGTGACAGCGAGGCAAACAGTTGACAGATGCTAATGGTAGATTAATCTGTCTACATCTATATCGTTTTTCTTTTTGGGTTCCATATCACAAAACACAACAGTAAATGTATCTCTAAGCTCTAAACCTTGCACTATTTGTGATTTACATATTACGTAGTTTAAAGTCATTTGATACATGCTTCGTTAAACCGTATACGTTCTAAAAAACTTCAAAATTAAACTAATCTTCGATTTTATCCAAACATTCAATTTATCATCCATTCGCTAGCGGTAGAACAAATCTCTATCTTACAGTTGACAAAATATTTATGGTCCTTCGTTTATTATCACGAATAAAGATTTAACACCGGGATAAAGTATCGAATGAATATTTAGGCTCGTTTCGACCAAACTCGGATAAGGCTTTATCCCAGAGTAAATTAATTAACTTGTTATTTAAAAATATGTCGCATTTCCGTTTTATCAACTGCTTGGTCAAGAATCTTCATTATCAGCATCACCAACTCATTACTATTTCACTGTTGGGCATGGGACCCTCATTTTTTTTGAGAAGTACAGCAAATGAGCATGCAAACCACCTGAAGTTAAGTAGTCGCAGATCATAGACATCCACGTACAACAAATCACAATATTTGTGTGAATTATCAGGTAACTTTTAAAGGTACAGTGGTACTTCCCCGGTTGACCTATAGTTCAACCGGGGAAGTACCACTGCCACCCTCATAATCCGCCGTAAAGCAGTACCTGTGTTTCGGTTGGAGAGGTGCGATTGCCGGCTACACTTTCAACCGAGGCGACTATCTTAGTCCTCAGGAGTAGCAACGCATCTACGTTCGAGCTTAGATAGGATTTCGGTTGTTTTTGCGATTGTACATGGATATATGGGCCGCGACTACTTACCATCAGGTAGTTTGCATACTCGTTTGCTACTCTTCTCACATAAAAAAGTAATATAATTACCGTCATATCATACTCACATGCGTACATTCGCATACACGCATGAACGCACGTTTACACGCACGCACGCATATTGTGTATGTTACAATTCTTGTTTAGATTTGTAAAACTATCACATCATATTTGAGTATAGCTTATTTTTGTTTGAACTTAAGATTGTAACAAACTTTTTCCATATTCCGGGGCGTTGAGTTTATTATGAACAGACAGACATGGCGGGGGACTTTGTTTTATAATATTTAGTGATTACTCTATTTTTATTATGTAAGAAACGAGCATGCAGGCCAGCTGATATTAAGCGGTCACTGCAGCCCATGGACAACCACGTCCAATCTCAAATAGAACGCAAGTTATATTTAAGGATGGATGCAGATGCGTTCCTACTCTTGAGGACTAGGATGGTCGCCTCCAATAATGTGTATCCGGCAACCACACCGCC